>PVKV010019031.1:0-24696 GCA_004027835.1 Alouatta palliata
CTCAAAAAAAAAAAAAAAAAAAAGAAAATACTAATTATAATAAGTTCACTAATAAAGCTTTCATTAAATATCAATACCAGGTGTAGAATGTGAACAATTATATCTTTTTTTTCTTTTTTGAGGCAGAGTCTCGCTCTGTTGCCCAGGCTGGAGTGCAGTGGTGCCATCTCAGCTCACTGCAGCCTCTGCCTCCTGGGTTCAAGCAATTCTTCTGCCTCAGCCTCCCAAGTAGCTAGGACAAGAGGCATGCGCCACCACACCCAGCTAATTTTTGTATTTTTAGTAGATGGGGTGTCACCATATTGGCCTGGTCTTGAACTCCTGACCTCATGATCTGCCCACCTCAGCCTCCCAAAGTGCTGGGATTACAGACGTGAGCCACTGTGTCCAGCCAATTATGTTTTTCTATATTGTTTCAAATCATTTTGAGATACTGTTACAAAAAAAAAAAAGAAAAAACTGCCAAGGCTAAACTAGATGGTCTCTGAGATCCCTATGTCAAAAGCCTAGGAACTGTAAAGAATCAGGGTTAATTTGCTGCCAGCAACCACACTACATCAATTTCCCACTCAAGAGAAGCAGGTATTCATAGAGTTCTTGATGTGAGCCTGTGAGCACTGCCTGAGATTTAGCAGACACTGTCAAAGAAGTTAAGGATTCACCTATCTAAGCAACCTCCACAACCTCAATAAAAATATCAAACTGCATCAATAAAATCCATCATTTGGCTGGGCATGGTGGCTCACACCTGTAATCTCAGCACCTTGGGAGGCTGAGGCGGGCAGATTGCCTGAGGTCAGGATCAAGACCAGCCTGGCCAACACAGTGAAACCCTTTCTCTACTAAAATACAAAATTTAGCTGGGCAAGGTGGTGTATGCCTGTAATCCCAGCTACTCAGGAGGCTGAAGAAGAATCACTTGAACTCAGGAGGCCTAGGTTGCAGTGAGTTGAGATCACGCCACTGCACTCCAGCATGGGCAACAAGAGCAAAACTCCCAATATAAGAAAAAAAAATAATCCATCATTCAACAAAGCTAAAGTTGTCTAAAAATGGTTTCGAAAATGTTCTTTCCACAACACAACACATGGCCATTTACCTATTTTGATGCGAATACCACTGACGCTTGACTTTCTGCGATTGGCATAGGAGAGCAAGATGTTCTGTGGTTTGAGATCTCTGTGGATGATTCCTTTGCTGTGCAGGATTCTCATGGCAGCAGCAATCTGATGCAGAAACACTCTGATAGTGTCTTCGCTGAGAGTTCCTTTCACTGGTACAAAAGGAGTCACATAAATATTTAGGCACACAAAATCAAATTCCATCTGCATATTCCATCAACATCGTTGGGTTGTGAAGGAAAGCATGAAGGGAATAAGGAATTTTTATTCACACTTATTCATTTTTAACTTTAATTACTGAAGTCTATGAAGAAATACCAGATTTCTGAAGACTTGAAATCAATCTGTTGTAAATAGAACTGACTGGCACTTTCATCTTTTGTTTCACCTGTGTCTTTTGCTTTTCCCTTCCTGTTTTTACTGCTGAAGGTACCCACATGACTCTGAACACCATAGGTACTCAATAAACATGAATCCCCTTTACCAACCAAAAACTAAGTTCCCCTTCATATTAGTCAAATATCTGGAATAAGTGTCCGTATTTAGTTCTAACCATTATGTAAGCACAAATGAAAAACAAGCAAAATCCTTGACCAGAGGGACCTGGATACTACTCCTACCTGTAGTTGTAAGGCATCTATGTTCCTGCATCTTCTCTGTCCTTTTCTCTCCCAAATACCTGTCCCACTATAATATCTTTCATAACTAAAGATACCCCAGGAATAAATGTTTTAACCTATTTCACCACTATAAAGAGGTGACATGAGCTGGGCGTGGTGGCTCATGCCTGTAATCCCAGCACTTTGAAAGGCCAAGGTGGGTGGATCACAAGGTCAAGAGAATGAGACCATCCTGGTCAACATGGCCAACGCCCCGTCTCTACTAAAAACACAAAAATTAGCTGGGCGTGGTAGCGCATGCCTGTAGTCCCCGCTGCTACTCGGGAGGCTTGAGGCAGGAGAATCACTTGATTCTCAGGAGATGGAGGTTGCAGTGAGCCAAGATGGCGCCACTGCACTTCAGCCTGGTGACAAAGCAAGACTCTGTCTCAAAAAAAAAAAAAAGACAATCCCTCTGTGCCATATATAAAAGTTGATGAGACTAACTACATGAAACTACATGAAACTAAATAAAACCCATTTAATAATGAAAACTTGCAGCTGGACACAGTGGCTTAGGCCTATAATCCCAGCACTTTGGGAGGCTGAGGGCGGGCAGATCACAAGGTCAGTAGTTCAAGAGCAGCCTGACCAACATGGTTAAACCCCATTACCTAATAAAAATACAAAAAAAAAATTAGCTGGTGTGTGGCGCACAGCTGAGGCAGGAGAATCACTGGAACCTAAAAGGCGGAGGTTGCAGTGAGCTGAGATGGTGCCACTGCACTCCAGCCTGGTATCAGAGTGAGACTCTGTCTCAAAAAATAAATAAATAATGAAAACTTGTGCTCATTTCAGCAGCACATATACTAAAATGGGAATACAGAGATTAGCATAAAAAATTTATATTAAAACATTTAATAAATATGAAAACTTTAGAAAATCGTTTGCACATAAATATTTCAATGTAGTAAGTATGCAAATAAGTTTATTACAATGAGTCTAAAAATCACAAGTGTAATTCCTTACCTACACTAAGGATTTAATAACCATGAACCTATTTAAATTATTTGTGAATGCATGTCTGTTCATGTAGTTTTTAGAATATGTTCTACATAACATATTCCATTTGCAAATAAGAGAAATAACATTAATAAATGGAAAAAGTATTATGGTTTTAAAATCATTTTAATGACCTGTCAAGTAATACATGTCCTTAACATCTTCAAATAAAATAAATCTTTATGGTTTAAAAATTATCAAATATGCCAAGTGCTGTGGCTCATGTTTGTATTCCCAGCTCTTAGGGAGGCAGAGGAGGGAAGTCAGCTTGAGCCCAGGAGTTCGAGACCTGCCTGGGCAATATAGCGAGACCCCGTTCTCCACAAAAAGGAAAAAAACAAAAAAAGAAAGACAAAAAAAAAATTATCAAATATGGCCCAATGCATGGTTCACGCCTGTAATCCCAGCACTTTGGGAGGCCATGGCGGACTGATTGCTTGAGCCCAGGAGTTTGAGGCCAGCCTGGGCAACATAGTAAGACTCCATCTCTACAAAAAAAAAAAAAAAAATGAAAAATTAAGGCCAGGCACAGTGGCTCACACCTGTAATCCCAGCACTTTTAGAGGCCAAGGTGGGCTGATCACCTGAGCTCAGGAGTCTGAGACCACCCTGGGTAACACTGAAACCTTACCTCTACTAAAATACAAAAAATTAGCCAGGTGTGGTGGCACATGGTAACACTGAAACACCACCTCTACCAAAATACAAAAAATTAGCCAGGTGTGGTGGCACACATCTATAGTCCAGCTACTCAGGAGGCTGAGGCACAGGAATTGCTTGAGGCCAGGAGGCAGAGGTTGCAGTGAGCTGAGATTGCGCCACTGCACTCCAGCTTGAACTATAGAGTAAGACTCCATCTCAAAAAAAAAAAAAAAAAAAAATTTTTAAAACATCAAGTACTTTTTTTTCTGTGTGGGGCTGTTCTTAACCTGTTCTTTTTTTTTTTTTTTTTTTCTTTTTTAAAAAGACGGGATTCCACCATGTTGGTCAGGCTGGTCTTGAACTCCTGACCTCAGGTGATCCACCCGTCTCAGCCTCCCAAAGTGCTGAGATTACAGGCGTGAGCCACCGCGCCCAGCCCTTTAACCTGTTCTAACCTATCTTCCCTTTTTTTCCATTTTTGGGGATTCTTTTCCTGATTTTCTCTGGAAAAAAAAAATTCAAAATACACTAAAACATAGAAAAAGAGAAAACTTTCATAATATCATCTTGGCCAGGCATGGTGGTTCACACCTGTAATCCCAGCACTTTGGGAGGCTGAGGCGGACAAATCACAAGGTCAGGCGTTTGAGATCAGCTTGGGCAGCATAGTGAAACTCTGCCTCTACTAAAAATACAAAATTTAGCCGGGCATGGTGGCACACACCTGTAGTCCCAGCTACTCGGGAGGCTGAGGCAGGAGAAATGCTCCAACCCATGAGGTAGAGGTTGCAGTGAGCCAAGATTGCACCTCCAGCCTGGGTGACAGAGTGGGACTCCATCTCAAAAAAAAAAAAAAAAAAAAAAGTGAAAAGAAACATATAATTAATATATTTAACCCAATACATCCAAAATACTACCATTTCAACTTGTAATAAGTATTTTTAAATTAACAAGATTTAATTATTCTTTCCTTCTGATGAAGTATTCAAAATCCATTGTGTATTTTATACTTACAGCACATCTTGATTCTGAGTAGCCACATTTCAAGAGCCCAATGTGGTCAGTAGCTACTACATTGGGCAATACAACTTTCAATCATTCCTCTAAGGATTAGAATTTCTTTCACATGTCTTTAAAGTGTTTTCAAACTACAAGGGATTCCTTTAAGGACTGTGGCAGAGAAAGACCAGTGAGAGGTTAAAAAACCAAAACCATACAGTAGTATAAGTAAACATTGGTGCTAGAACCATGCTTGCCTGGCTGACTCCAACATTCAAGCTCTTAACTCCAACATTCAAGCCTCCTAACAATACTGCTGTAGAATATCAAACACAGAGTTCAACAAAACTGTCGTAATAGTGCTTCTATGGGTGAATAATAGTTCTGTTAACCAATGAGACCGCTAACTTTTTTTTTTTAACAACATGCTCTCTAGAAAAGAAAAAACTGATATTCTACAGAGGGCTGTAAGCTGCTGTCACTCAGTCTGACCCCACGTAGAAAGGTGCTTCACCAGGAACACTAAGGACGTCAAGAAAGGCAGAGCATGGTGCTTTCCAACTTTGACTCCTTTCCACCAGCAGTGAATGAAAGTGCCTGTCTGACTGCATTTTATCGATGAATAATCAACATTTTGAAATTTTTTTCTCTTGAGACAGAGTCTCGCTCTGTTGCCCAGGCTGGAGCGCAATGGTGCGGTCTCAGCTCACTGCAACCTCTGCCTTCCAGATTCAAGCAATTCTCCTGCCTCAGCCTCCTGAGTAGCCGGGATTACAGGCGCTCGCCACCACATCCAGCTAATTTTCTGTATTTTTAGTAGACACGAGGTTTCACCATGTTGTCCAGGCTGGTCTCGTACTCCTGACCTCGTGATCTGCCCGCCTCAGCCTCCCAAAGTGCTGGGATCACAGGCATGAGCCACCTTGCCCAGCCAAAAAATTTTTTTTATTAAATGGCCAGGTTTTTTTCTTCTAACTACCAAATTCAGGACAATGGCTGCCTCTAGGAAAAGCACAGGAATGGGACTGCAGAATGGCTTACAGGGAGCTTCAACTTTATTTATAATTTCTTTTTTTTCTTTCTTTCTTTCTTTTTTTTGAGACAGAGTCTTGCTCTATCACCTAGGCTAGACTAATGAAATGGTGTGATCTTGGCTCACTGCAACCTCCACCACCCGGGTCCAAGCAATCCTCCTACCTCAGCCTCTCAAGTAGCTAGGACTACAGGCATGCACCACCATGCCCGGCTACTTTTTATATTTTTAGTAGAGAAGGGTTTCACCATGTTGAACAGGCAGGTCTCGAACTCCTGACCTCAAGTGATCTGCCCACCTTGGCCTCCCAAAGCGCTGAAGTTACAGGCGTGAGCCACCACGCCCAGCCTATAATTCCCTTGTAGAGTGGTGCGGGGTTCGATACCAGTATTCTTTACATTTTTCTATACAGTTTTTGAATGTTAGCAATATTCTATATTTCAAAGATTTCTGAATCACACCCCAATTACTAGGTGAAATTGAACATTATACCATGTTATCTTTTGTAAACTGTCCACACTCTTTGTGTATGTATCAACTGAGGTCTTAGTGCTTTTACCATCAACTGCCATAATCTACTTATAGGTTGAATGTGTTAACCTTTTGCTGTCTTTTTGAGTACTCCCCCTGCATCTTTTAAGGGGTGAACAAGTAGTTGTTGGCTTCATTAGTATCATTAAAAGAAAATAATCTGGAGGGACATAATTTGATCTGAACATCCTACATGTATGCATTTCGGGTTCAGAATTTCAAGCACTATCTAACATTAAAATCTGTACATCTGTACCACAGAATACTGTAATGCCTTATAATGTTTTTTGTTGCCTTTTTTTTTTAATTACAAGAAATGTTCACAAAAATATATTCTTGGATGTATTTTTCACTGTAATTTTTTTATTTTGAAAGAAATGAAAAGGACTAAAACTCAGTCAAGGCTTTTGAAGGAGAGGAATTCTATCTGGTTTCTTCTCTCCTGGGCATAGGACCATATCTCAAACACTGTCAGAGGTAATAAAAAGGTAAACACTGACATAAAAGTAAAGCTTAGGAACAAAACTACAACCAACACCAACCGGCCTACAAAGTCACCACAAGTCAAACATAAATATTTATTGAATGTTTCTATACAAGAGCAGAAAATGGGTAGTGTAATTCAGAAGTACTTCTCAGGATTAAACAGATTGCAGCACTATCTTTGTTGAAAACTGACACATAGACAAAGTTACCTTGCAAATAATCTGCGAGGTCTCCACCATTGCAATACTGACATAGAAAAGAGAAAGTAATGAAAATAAGGATAATGATTCAAGATTAATTCAATCCATTGTCAACTGTGATTAAAAAATCATTTGTATATAATGTAAATCTAGTCTAAAAACATTAGATTCAAAATTTTTAAAATTTTATATTCCTTGAGTAGAATTGAGATCACTGAATCAACTTAATACAAAAATTAAAATAATTTATCTACTGCCAATTCTAAAGTACATATTAATCAAAAGGGATTTGAAGTATGCAGATTTATGCTAGAATCTAAAAAAAAAAAAAAAAAAAAAAAGATATTTGAAATAAATTCAACAGAAATTTGCCTTCTACCTACCTCCATCACCAAAAAGACAGAGTTGGGTAATTCCTGAAAAGTAAACATATTAAATATAATTTAGAGAAAAATTAAACACAAAATTTACAGATAATGATAGTTAAAAATACCATACTTTTTCATTATTAAAACTGGTATAATGAAATCACAAAATCTATTAGAAAGTGAAATAAAAATTCCCAACACAATGATGTAAGTATCTCCTCTAGAAAGCCAGATCAAGTTTTGGTGACACTAATGTAGTCATCAAGAAGTAAAATTTTGTTTACAGAAATAACTAGAGAAAAATTCGTCTTTTGGTTATGATTGACCTAAAACAACAGATCTAAGACAAAAAGCATGGTAAATTTACAATGGGGAAAAAGGAAAGATTCTTTGCTGTTTTTATGTTTATTTGGAGCAACTGCATTATTTGGAATTGTTGGCAAAGGGAAATGTTTTATCACATTACCAACACATGTTCTAAAATGTTAAGGAAATGAATTGAGGGCTCTTAAAAAGTCTCTGCTGGTAAGTAAGTCAAAGATTGATTAGCTGGCTCCTCAACGGCAATTTTTATAATGATAACTAAATTTTAGATTGGGCTTCCCTACGGCTTAACTTAAGCCAGTGTGCAAATGTGATTCAAAACATAACTTTTGGGCTGGGCACAGTGGCTCACACCTGTAATCCCAACACTTTGGGAGGCTGAGGTGGGCAGATCACCTGAGGTCAGGAGTTCAAGACCAGTCTGGATAACACGGTGAAAGTCTATCTCTACTAAAAACACAAAAAAATTAGCCGGGCGTGGTGGTGTGTGCCTGTAATCCCAGCTACTGCTGAAGCTGAGGCATGAGAATAGTTTCAGGTGGAAGGTAGAGGTTGCAGTTTGCTGAGAGTGTGCCACTGCACTCCAGTCTGGGCAACAGAACGAGACCCTGTCACAAAATAAATAAACAAATAATAAAAATTTAAAAGTCTTGAAGGACACACAACAGTATTTTCTTCTGGAAAAAGGAAATACAGAGGCATAAGAAGAGGGCATCTCTTTTCTACTTCATATACTGCTAGACTATTTGAAATGTTTTTATACTGACGGTCATTTACTTTTGTAATTTAAAAAAACAATAAATTATTTTTAAAAGTCAAATAGCATGAGTAGGTGGTTCTTTCCAGTAGAATTCAGATGACTAGAAGCAGAAGTACAGAAAAAAGCAGCATGATACAAAGCAACAGAAAAGAAGTAAATGATAAGCCAGACAATTCAAAAGAAAAATTTCTGGTTACTTTTTTATTTTAAAGTGATACTTTTAAAAAAATTTTGTTTTAATTTTTTTTTCTTCTTGAGACAGGGTCCCGCTCTGTCACCCAGGCTGAAATGCAGTGATGTCATGCTGGCTCACTGCAACCTCTGCCTCCAGGGTTCAAGCAGGTCTCCTGCCTCAGCCTCCCAAGTAGCTAGAACCACAGGTGCATACCACCAAGCCCAGCTAATTTTTATTATTTTTTAATTTAATATTTTTTAATATTAAATTTAATATTAATAATATTAAAATTTAATATTTTTTCTAGAGACAGGGTTTTGCCATGTTGCCCAGGCTGGTCTTGAACTCCTGGACTCAAGCAATCTGCCCACCTTGGCCTCCCAAAGTGCACCTGGGAGTCATTAGCCACTGCACCTGGCCTAATTCCTGGTTTCTAAAACCCAAATCCTCACATCTCTCTGTTATATTTCTTAATTCATTCTCTACCCCTCAGGAAACTTCTATGGTTTATCTCACAAAAAAAGAGGAAGAAAACATTCCTACAATCCTTGAGTTTATTTCCCTTGGGGTTACCAGGAATTAGACTGCCTCACAGCATGACTAACTAGGACTGGAATTACCATCCACACTTTGGTGAGAGGGTGGTGTTAACGTGGAAAAAGTAGTTTGCTCAAGATCCTAAGTTAAGCTGAGTTTGCTAATAAAAACAGTACTCTAAGCCCGTTTCCTATTCACATCCATGGCTCTTTCTCTCAGATCATTTCTTAGTCTATTTAGGCTGCTAAATTTTCATAACAAACTAGCATAGACTGGGTGTTTGAAAACAGAAATGTATTTCTCACAATTCTGGAGGCTGGGAAGTCCATCAAGGCACAGGCAAATTTGGTGTCTGGTGAAGGCCCACTCCTGATTCAGACAGCTGTCTTCTCACAATAAGCACACATAGTGGAAGGAGCAAGGGAGGCTCCCTCTGGGGTCTCTTATAAAGGCACTAATATATCATTCATGAAGGCTCTACCCTCATGATCTAATTGAGGCCCCACCTCCTCATAGCATCACCTTGAGGGAACAGGATTTCAACAAAGGAATTTTGGAGGGAAGTGAACACTGACACCATAGCAGGTCTTCAAGTTCTACAAAACTTAAAGACGCAAAATACAATATATAAAAGCCAGTTCTAGCTTCCTGACCTAACACAAACCCAATATAGGTTTATGGAAAAACTCTCCCTCAACATGTATCTCAGTAATACTAATTTCACCAAAGGTTGCAAAAATATTCAGAATATATAACATTGATTTATATACAAATTAATAAATTGATACTCACCTAATCTGACCCTGATTTGCTATAATTCTTCAAATTCCCTAAGTCCTAACTCTTTTTAACAGTCTCACAAAAGATACCTTCTTCTGTAGTTATCCTCAAAAACAGGTAGGTATCTGGGATAACTGGCTGGGCTTTCTGGAAAATAAATTAAGTCCCTATATTATCCTTTGTATATAACTGAATTCCAGAGATCAAAAATATAAATATGAAAAATTGAAACCCTATTTACTAGATGAAAACATGGGAGATTATTTTCATAAGTTCAGGGTAAAAAAATTCTTCTAAAATATGAGACTTAGGGGTCATTAAAGAACAGGCTGGATAAGTTCTACCATGTAGAAACTTTTATATATTAAAAAGAGGTGGCCAGGTGCAGTGACTCACGCCTGCAATCCCAGCACTTGAGGAGGCCGAGGTGAGCAGATCACCTGAGGTCGGGAGTTCAAGACCAGCCTGACCAACATGAAGAAATCTCCTTTCTAAAAATACAAAATTAGCTGGGTGTGGTGTATCTAAAAATACAAAATTAGTTGGGTGTGGTGGCACATTCCTGTAATCCCAGCTACTTGGGAGGCTGAGGCAGGAGAATCGCTTGAACACGGGAGGTGGAGGTCATAGTGACCCAAGATTGTGCTATTGCACTCCAGTCTGGGTAACAAGAGTGAAACTCTGTCTCAAAAAAAAAAAAAAAAAAAAAAGAGGCTAAAGACACCCCCCCAAAATACCAGACAAAATGGGGAAAATATCTCAAAACATGACAAAGAGCTAACAACTCTGATTCCCTCTTGTTTACCTCCTACAGTCCAAGTGCCCAAGTCCTATCAATTCTATCTCCTAAACATCTCACCAATCCGTCCAGGCCTCTGTCACCACTGATGCCATCATTCTTTCTTACCCAGATATATATATAACTCTTTATTTTTAATAAAAGTATACAGTGAGCACGGTGGTTCAGTCCTGTAATCACAGCTACTCAGGAGGCAAAGGCAGAAAGATCGCTTGAGCCCAGGAGTTAGAGGCTGCAATGAGATATGATGGTGCCACCGAAGAAAGGCACTCCAGCCTGAGTAACAGAATAAGACCCCAATTCTGAATAAGTATTTAAAAATGAAAATAAATGTACAGTTCAATGTGTTGTGACAAATGTTTACACCTATGTATCTACCATGCCAATCAAAATATATAACAATTCCATCACCCCAAAAAGTTCTCTTATGCCCCTTTGCCATCAGTCCCTGAGACCAAGGGGCAACCTCTGTTCTGATTTCTATCACCCTAGCTTACTTCTGACTCCTCCCAAAATTCACAAAAACAGAATAATACTGTAGCAGTATATACCAGGCTTCTTTTTCTCAAAACAGTGTTTGAGATTCACGTTATAACAAGGATTGTTTGCTCCTTTTTATATATGTCAATTTGTTCATTGCATTATTTACAATAAAATGAGTTTTAAAATTTTTTGTATGTCCCTACTACAGCTTCTGAGTTTCTTATCTTGATTTAAAATGGCTTTCTGGCTGGGTGTGGTGATTCATACCTGTAATCCCAGCAGTTTGGGAGGCTGAGGTGGGCAGATCACCTGAGGTCAGGAGTTCAAGACCAGCCTGATCAACGCGGAGAAACCCCATCTCTACTAAAAGTACAAAATTAGCCAGGAGTGGTGGTGCATGTCTGTAATCCCAGCTACTCGGGAGGCTGAGACAGGAGAATCACGTGAACCCAGGAGGCAGAGGGTGCGGTAAGCCAAGATCGCACCACTGCACTCCAGCCTGGGCAACAATAGCAAAACTCCAACTCAAAAAAAAAAAAAAAAAGGCCAGGCACAGCGGCTCACACCTGCAATCCCAGCACTCTGGGAGGCCAAGGTGGGTGGATCACCAAAGTTCAGGGGCCTGACCAACATGGAGAAACCCCATCTCTACTAAAAATACAAAATTAGCTGGGCATGGTGGCACACACTTGTAATCCCAGCTACTCAGGAGGTTGAGGCAGGAGAATTACTTGAACCTCAGAGGTGGAGGTTGTGGTGAGCCAAAATTGCGCCACTGCACTCCAGCCTGGGCAACAAGAGCAAAACTCCATCTCAAAAAAAAAAAGTCTTTCTATCCCTTGGATTATATAATCATCTAAATATTATTCTGAGATTGTTATTGTTTACTTTATATATTTAACCCTTTAATTCATTTGGCAATTATTTTGGAAAATAATGATAATGCAGTTCCAATTCTATTTTTTGTAAGATGTCTCAGTTTTACGAGCACCATCTATTAAATGAATCATCTTTTTCTTGCTATACTAAAAATTACCAAGAGGTAGAGATATTTAACCAGACCACTGACAATCATGCAGGTAAATATTCCTAAGTGAAAGTACTTATGCTCAGAGTGCTCTAGGAGATTTATCTTTTGAAAAACAAAAATAGATTAAAAATCTGTGAAATACTATTCTAGAGCCTCTGTCCAGTGTAGTAGCTGCTAGACACTTGTGGCTATTGAGCACTTGAAATTTGGCTAGTTTAAGTTTAGATATGCAGGCTGGGTGCAGTGGCTCACGCCTGTAATCCCAGCACGTTGGGAGGCCAAGATGGGCGGATTACCGGAGGTCAGGAATTTAAGAACAGCCTGGGCAACATGGCGAAATCCTGTCTCTACTAAAAAATACAAAAATTAGCTGGGCATGGTGCCAGGTGCCTATAACCCCAGCTACTCAGGAGGCTGAGGCACAAGAATCGCTTGAACCCAGGACACACAAGCTGCAGTGAGCCAAGACAGCACCATTGCAATCCAGCCTGGTGACAGAGCAAGACTCTGTCTCCAAAAAAAAAAAATTAGATATGCGGAATATGTAAAATACGTACCAGGTTTTGAATACTTAGTACCAAAAAAAGGAAAAATAATCTTTTTATGAATTTTTGATATTGATTACATGTTAAAATGACGTTTCGCACATATTGGATTAATTAAATAAATTCTACAAAATTAGCTGGGCATGGTGGCACATGCCTGTAACCCCAGCCACTCAGGAGGCTGAGGCAAGAGAATTGCTTGAACCTGGGAGGTGGAGGTTGCAGTGAGCCCAGACTGTGTCACTGCACTCCAGCCTGGGCAACAGAAAGAATTGGTATCATCTTTTAAAAGACAGCTAGTATCTTTGACCAAGCAATTCCACTTCAAGGAATTTATTCTATAGGAATGCTATAAAAACACATAAAGATATATGTACAGAGCTTTCTCTGCAATGCTGCTTCTAATATGGAAAAAATAGAAAACACTCCAGATAACCATAATTGGGTGGTTTTTTAAGAGACAGCACTCACTCTGTCACCCAAGCTGGAGTACAGTGGCCAGTGGCACAATCACAGCTCACTGTAACTTCTATTTCCTGGGCTCAAGTGATCCTTCAGCTTTAGCTTCCCAAGAAGCTGGGATTACAGGCATGCGCCACCACATCTGGCTAACTTTATTTTTTGTAGAGATAGGGTCTCACTGCTGGGCGCGGTGGCTCACGCCTGTAATCCTAGCACTTTGGGAAGCTGAGGCGGGCGGATGACCTGAGGTCACGAGTTCAAGACCAGCCTGACCAATATGGTGAAACCCCGACTTAAAAAAAAAAAAAAAGAGAGATAGGGTCTCACTATGTTGCATACGCTGGTCTCGAACTTCTGGCCTCAAGCAATCCTACTGCTTCAACTTCCCAAAGCACCGAGATTACAGTGTGAGCCACCACACCTGGCTCATAATTGGGTTTTAAGTAAATTATCATTTAGCCCTACGATATTATAGTGATTATAAAAAGGTTTCTAAGATACATTAAGCTTAATGAAACAAGTTGTATTTCTTTTTTTTTTTTTTTTTTTTTGAGAAGGAGTTTCACTCTTGTTGCCCAGGCTGGAGTGCAATGGCGCGATCTCGGCTCACCGCAACCTCCGCCTCCTGGGTTCAAGCAATTCTCCTGCTCAGCCTCCTGAGTAGCTGGGACTACAGGCGCACGCCACCACGCCCAGCTAATTTTTGTATTTTTAGTAGAGACGGGGTTTCACCACATTGACCAGGATGGTCTCGATCTCTTGACCTCGTGATCCACCCGCCTCCGCCTCCCAAAGTGCTGGGATTACAGGCGTGAGCCACCACGCCCGGCCAAAACAAGTTGTATTTCTGTACAAACACTACTAATTTTCTCACAATGAAAAGCTTTAAAAACTATGTATAAATGGCCGGGTGCAATGGCTCACACCTGTAATCCCAGCACTCTGGGAGGGCGGATCACAAGGTCAGGTGTCTGAGAAGAGCCTGACCAACACGGTGAAACCCCATCTCTACTAAAAATACAAACATTAGCCGGATGTGGTATAATCCTAGCTACTCAGGAGGCTGAGGCAGGAGAATCGCTTGAACCTGGGAGGCGGATATTGCACTCAGCCAAGATCACTCCAGCACTGCACTTACCCAGCACTGCACTCCAGCCTGGGTGACAGAGTAAGGCTCTGTCTCAAAAAAAAAAAAAAAAAAACTAAGTATAAATGGTTATAGATTGATATATGTATTTAGAAAATTCTAGGCCGGGCGCGGTGGCTCAAGCCTGTAATCCCAGCACTTTGGGAGGCCGAGGCGGGTGGATCACGAGGTCAAGAGATCGAGACCATCCTGGTCAACATGGTGAAACCCTGTCTCTACTAAAAATACAAAAATTAGCTGGGCATGGTGGCACGTGTCTGTAGTCCCAGCTACTCGGGAGGCTGAGGCAGGAGAATTGCTTGAACTCAGGAGGCGGAGGTTGCGGTGAGCCGAGATCGCGCCATTGCACTCCAGCCTGGGCAACAAGAGCTAAACTCCACCTCAAAAAAAAAAAAAAAAATTCTAAAACAAATATACCAAACAGCGGTTATCTCTGGGAATTGCCATCTCTTTTCTAATTTACCATTTTTTTTTTCTTTTTTTTAAGACGGGGTTTCACCATGTTGGTCAGGCTGGTCTTGAACTCCTGACCTCAGGTGATCCACCCGCCTTGGCCTCCAAAGTGCTTGGATTACAGGCATGAGCCACCATGCCCAGCCTAATTTACCATTTTCATAGTATACAGTATTTCATTATTTTAACTGTGGGCATACATTACTTTTGGAATTAAAGGAAAAATGCATTTCATTTTAAGTGTCATTTAAAACTGAAAGCTGATTTTTACAATGTCAAAAGTTTTCAATTTGGCCGGGCATGGTGGCTCACGCCTGTAATCCCAGCACTTTGGGAGACCAAGGCAGGTGATCACCTGAGGTCAGGAGTTCAAGACCAGCCGGACCAACATGGAGAAACCCATCTCTACTAAAAATACAAAATTATCCAGGCATGGTGGTACATGCCTGGAATTCCAGTTACTGAGCATGCTGAGGCAGGAGAATCTCTTGAACCCAGGAGGCAGAGGTTTTGGTGAGCCAAGATCGCGCCATTGTACTCCAGCCTGGGCAACAAGAGCAAAACTCCATCTCAAAAAAAAAAAAAAAAAAAAAATTCTCAATTTATAAACCTCAGACAGATAGCCAAAACTAATGGTCAGTAAAAACGACATTTCCTTCAAGTTGTTAAAGTTACTATACTAGTTTCTAAACATACTGTACCCCTTGATGCACAATTTAAATCAAGAAAACAAATCTAGGCCGGGCGCAATGGCCCACGCTTGTAATCCCAACACTTTGGGAGGCAGAGGCGGGTGGATCATAAGGTCAGGTAATCAAGACCATCCTGGCCAACATGGTAAAAGCCCATCTCTACTAAAAATACAAAAATTAGCTGGTTACAGTGGTGTGTGCCTGTAATCCCAGCTACTCTGGAAGCTGAGGCAGGAGAATCACTTGAACCAGGAAGTCAGAGGTTGCAGTGAGCTGAGATTGTGCCACTGCACTCCAGCCTGCCGACAGAGCAAGACTCCGTTTCAAAAACAAACAAACAAATCTGAAGTATTCGGTCAAGACTCTGTTTATTTAATAGCCAAATGCTCAAGACGTTTGACTGATACTTCCTAAGTTTATTTTCATAAATTAGTTCCAAAGCATTGGTGGTTCAGTGGTAGAACTCTCCCCTCCCATGCAGGAGACTCAGGTTTGATTCCTGGCCAATGCAGCTCCCACTGGTTGCCAGGCATGGTAGCTCACACCTGTAATCCCAGCACTTTGGGAGGCCGAGGCAGGTGGACTGCCTGAGATCAGGAGTTTCAGACCAGCCTGGCACATGGTAAAAACCCATCTCTACTAAAAATACAAAAATGAGCCGGGCATGGTGGCAGGTAATCCCAGCTACTCGGGAGGCTGAGGCAAGAGAACCGCTTGAACCCAGGAGGTGGAGGTTGCATTGAGCCGAGATCTCGCCACTGCACTCCAGCCTGGGCAACAAGAGTGAGACTTTCTTTCAAAAAAAAAAAAAAATTCCAGTAGTATACAATGTATGAATACAACATTTCAATGCAGTTGCCTTGAAATTCCTGACTGTTTAACAATTCACATTTTTTTAGTATGTTCTCTCTAATGATACCCCATTCTATAATCAAAGCTGGTACTAAAAAATATTTTTCATTCTGATAGAAAAAAATCTAAGTACACTTTCAAAACAAAACCTCCTCTGCAATTGCCATGGTTTTCTGTATCTCTCCAAGATTGGAAAACTAAAGAGTTAACATTATTTAACAGTTTTTGTACTAGGCACTGAGTTGTACCACTTGGTGCCCTCTATCTACAGAGACTAAGACCAACTACACAAACAGCAGTGAGGAGAATCAACACTTCAACTAGGGACTGAGAGATGAGTTTAGCTTTGGCATAAAAGGTTTCTCCCCTTTTTATGCTGCTTTGAATTTCTCAAATGAAGGAATGAATTACAGCTATATGAAAAGATAATAAAATATACCCACCGCATTCACATATTTCATGGATGGAAATTTACACTGCAATTTTTTTGGAAGGCAAACATACTCTACAATCAAAAACTTTAACACTGTGCATGCTATTTGACTTGGTTTTTCCAATTCTAGAAATTGAAGTTTTATGTTCAGAAGGCATACATAATTCTCATAGCATTTTTCTCTTTAGGAAAAACTTAAACATCCTTTTTATCCCCCCCCCCCAGATGGAGTCTCGCTCTGTCGCCCAGGCTGGAGCACAGTGGCACGATCCCAGCTCACTGAAACCTCCGCCTCCCAGGTTCAAGTGATTCTCCTGCCTCAGCCTCCAAGTAGCTGGGATTACAGGCATGCGCCACCATGCCTGGCTAATTTTGTACTCTTAGTAGAGACGGGGTTTCTCCATGTTGGTCAGGCTGGTCTGGAACTTCTGACCTCAGGTGATTCACCTACCTTAGCCTCCCAAAGTGCTGGGATTACAGGTGTGAGCCACCGCACCCGGCCAAAAAATGACAATATTTTTTTACAAATATACAACAGTCCATTTGTCTCATCCCACTAAAATCTCAACATATTCAAAGCAAAGACTTTGTTTTATTCACTGATTGATTCCTAGCACTCAGAACAATGCCTGGCACATAACAGTCACTCAAAAACTTACAAAATAGGCTGGGAGTGGTGGCTCACCCCTGTAATCCCAGCACTTTGGAGGCCAAGGTGGGCAGATCACGTGGTAGTGGGTGCCTAGAATCGTAACTACTTGGGAGACTGAGGCACGAAAATTGCTTGAACTCAGGAGGCCTAGGCTGCAGTGGGCCATCATGCCACTCCACTCTAGCCTGGGCAACACAGCGAGATTGTCTCAAAAAAAAAAAGCAAAACAACGAAAAAAAACACAACTGCCAAATTAATTAATTTGAGTAATGCAAGTGAATACAGAAGAGGTTTTAACATCACGTATGCTGACCTGCCATCGAGTGACAGTGGAGAGGAAACCTGAATTTGTTGTTCCCTCTGACAGTCTCAAGTCCCCAGGCTCTCACAAGGTGAGTATCACACTAGCTACGTGTGATTCTAGTTTTTGGTTTTGTTTTTTTAAGAGACAATCTTGCTCTGCTGCCCAGCAGGGCTACAGTGGCATGATCACAGCTCACTGCAGCCTTGAACTCCTGTGCTCAAGTGATCCTCCTGCCTCAGCCTCCTGAGTAGCAAGAATTACAGGCTCAGGCCACCACACCAGCCTGATTCTAGCATTTAAAGGATTTTTTAACATAATATGGCCTTAAATGTAAGACAACTACTTCATCTGGTACTACACCCAGAAAATAGCAATTTTCTCCATTGCTGAGTTCTGAAAAGGATTTCCAAGGGTAATTTAGACTATACGGAAATTTTGCCTTAGAGGATGACTTTAGAACATATTTCCCATTCCAAATAAAATGCAACTCTACGGTATGCCATAGCATGCACAGATATATCTATAACCTATAATCAAAGATATAACTGAGTGATGAATATGCATAGTGTCCTTGTTTTTATTTATTTTCTAATATTTCTTCAATTTACAAATATTGCTTTCATAATAAGAAAAAGCTCGCCGGGCGTGATGGCTCATGCCTGTAATCTCAACACTTTGGGAGGCCAAGGTGGGCAGATCACCTGAGGTTAGGAGTTCGAGACCAGTCTGACCAACATGGAGAAACCCCATCTCTACTAAAAATACAAAAAATTAGCCGGACATGGTGGCAAATGCCTGTATCCCAGCTACTTAGAAGGCTGAGGCAGGAGAATCACTTGAACCCAGGAGGCAGAGGTTGCAGTGAGTCGAGATCGCGCCATTGCACTCCAGACTGGACAACAAGAGCGAAACTCCATCTCAAAAAAAAAAAAAAAAAGAAAGAAAGAAAAGGAAAAAGCTTTATTTAGGCTGCATGTGGTAGCTCACATCTGTAATCCCAGCACTTTGAGAGGCTGAGGGAGAAGAATCCCTTGAGCCCAGCAGTTCAAGACCAGCCTGGACAACAGAGACCCTGTCTCTACAAAATAAAAAAAGTTTTTGTAAGGAAAAAAAAAAAAAAAAAAAAGCCTCCATTTAGGCGGGGAGCAGTGGCCCACGCCTGTAATTCCAGCACTTTGGGAGGCCAAGGTGGGAGGATCACTTGGGGTTAGGAGTTCGAGACAAGCTTGGCCAACATGGTGAAACTCCATCTCTAATAAAAATACAAAAAAAAAAAGTAAAAAATTAGCTGGGCATGGTGGTACGCGCCTACAGTCCCAGCTACTCTGGGGGCTGAGGCAGGAGACTCACTTGAACCAGGGAGGTGAAGGTTGCAATGGGCCGAGATCAAGCCACTGCACTGCAGCCCAAGCAACAGAGTGAAACTCCATCTAAAAAAATTTTTTTAAAGCTCTATTTTTAATAGTCCTTACAACATTTATCAGAGAATGCTATATCTGGTATCAATATTCCTCTACTTTACCAAAAATACTACTACCTCTATATTATCAATTGTTAATAAACTTACTCATGCAACATATTCTTTCAGCCTGTTACTCTGTGCTGTTTTAAACAATTTCTTAATTCGGAAACACATAACTCAAGCTATATATCTTTTCAACAAGAATTAAGGTCATTTTTATTTCTATTAAGAGTCACTTAAATCTGTATGAAATAGAAAAAAATTAAGTTTAAAAAATTCTCTAAATAAGGTACCTGAACATCATAGAGTGCTACAATATTTTCATGCTGAAGCTCCTATTAAGAAAATTGAGAATAAAAAATATGTTAAGTATTGTAATAATTTTACTATATTTTAATATGTAAATAAAATTAAAGTATACACTTCAACACTACTAGTATTATACTTCCGTTAATAGACCAGAAAAATTCAGTCTCTTAAAGAATAAGAAACATGCCGGGCGCGGTGGCTCACGCCTGTAATCCCAGCACTTTGGGAGCCCAAGGCGGGCGGATCACGAGGTCAAGAGATCGAGACCATCCTGGTCAACATGGTGAAACCTCGTCTCTACTAAAAATACAAAAATTAGCTGGGCATGGTGGTACATGCCTGTAGTCCCAGCTACTCGGGAGGCTGAGGCAGGAGAATTGCTGGAACCCAGGAGACGGAGGTTGCGGTGAGCCGAGATCACGCCATTGCACTCCAGCCTGGGTAACAAGAGCGAAACTCCGTCTCAAAAAAAAAAAAAAAAAGAATAACAAACATACCTCATCAAACAGAAAGCACATTATCTCACTGAAAGAAAATATAATTGTTAGCTCAAAGAGCTATAATACTTAGCAAAGAGCTCTCCACAGGAAGTAATTTTGAGGAAGTTGAGTGTTAAATGAGGGCTCTGGCCAGGTGAGGTGGTTCACACCTATAATCCCAGCACTTTGGGAGGCTGAGGCAGGTGTATCACCTGAGGTCATGAGTTGGAGACCAGCCCAATCAACATGGAGAAACCCTGTCTCTACTAAAAACACAAAATTAGCTGGTTGTGGTGGCCCATGCCTGTAATCCAACTACTCAGGAGTCTGAGGCAGGAGAATTGCTTGAACCCAGGAGGCGGAGGTTGTGGTGAGCTGAGATCGCACCATTGCACTCCAGCCTGGGCAACAAGAGCGAAACTCCGTCTCAAAAAAAAAAAAAAAAAGGATTTTTCAGACTTTCTTTAATGAGCCATAGGCTTTGTGACTCTCAAGAAGTATTTAGCAAATGGGATTTTCCAAACTTACTTAACTATCTTCTCAAATCATCTCACTTAGATAACAATGGTTGTGAGTGATCTAAAAAGACCACCTCAGCCGGGCGTATTGGCTCACGCCTGTAATCCAAGCACTTTGGAGGCCAAGGCCAAGGCAGGTGGATCACCTGAGGTCAGGAGTTCAAGACCAGCCTGACCAACATGGTGAAACCCTGTCTTTAAAAAAAAAAAAAAAAAAAAAAAAAAAAAAAAAAAAAAAAAAAAGACCACCTCTAGGGAATACAACTTTCTTCAATTTAAAGAAAGATCCCAAGTGCCTCCACTCTAGTAACATGAAAGGGGACAACAGGAGAGGTAAAAACAATTTATAAGATGGGTCTGCCTGGCACTCCTCTCAAACAACACAGTAACTAGGAAAAAGGAGAAATGATGAGAAGCTAAACTCAGTCTTCACAGAATCCCTCTGAGCTTTGGTTCTTAAAAATAGCTTCTGAGGGCCGGGCGTGGTGGCTCACGCCTGCAATCCAAGCACTTTGGAGGCCAAGGCGGGCGGATCACCTGAGGTCTGGAGTTCAAGAGCAGCCTGACCAACATGGCTGAAACCTCGTATTAAAAAAAAAAAAAAGCTTCTGAGTACTCAATGTTTTAAAAAAGTGAGCATGCAAAAAGGAAAGCAACAGTTGAAAATTCTCAAACTTGGACTCAACTACCAAAATTACAAAGGATGGCAGCATGTACTCATTTAAGTTTTAAACTTATATGAATACTACTACATAAAGTAACATACCTTTAAGATTTTAATTTCCTTTCCAAGCAGTATTTGTGATTTTGACAAGTTCTTCTTATTAATACTTTTAATAGCTACCTCCCAATCAGTTTTCTGAAAAGGAAAAACAGTGTTACTCCTAGATATCATTCCACAGAAATAACAGAAAAAAAAATTATAAGCACGAAGATGTTTTCATTAAAAATATGTACAGCACTGGGGAAAAATGGAAAAGAACCTGAATTTCCAATAACGGAAAAGTGATTTCATAAACTATAGTGTAATATGCCAAGGTCCTACAATACAACTACTAAAATAACAAATATGAAGGCCACATAGTAACTAACATTAAATGAAAAAATAACAGTTCACAACCACCTCAAAGTTATGGAGAAATGTAGAAATCAACTTGAAAGGTGATATGGTTAATTGAAAAGTTATTTGTTAGCTTGGCAAGATTACACCGTGCTTTTCTTGAGCTCTAAATTATTTTCATAATAAATGAAAAGTTAGGCCGGGCACCGTGACTAAAGCCTGTAATCCCAGCTCTTTGGGAGGCCCAGCCGGCCAGATCACCTGAGGTCAGAAGTTCAAGACCACCCTGGCCAAGGTGGTGAAACCCTGTCTCTACGAAAAATACAACAAAAAAAAATCAGCTGGGCGTGGTGGCAGGCGCCTGTAATCCCAGCTACTCGGGAGGCTAAGGCAGGAGAATCTCTTGAGCCTGGGAGGCCGAGGTTGCAGTGAGCAAAGATCGCGACATTGCACTACAGCCTGGGCAACAGAGGGAGACTGTCTTTAAAATAAATAAATACATGAAAAGTATCATTACTTTATCCGATAAGCAACAGTCAGCCCACTTTTAACTTGCCCCTTGGCAACAATCGGAACTGACACACCCTTTAAGACTATTTCCACTCCCTATACGCCTTTCCAAATTCTTTACATTCTAAAACCTCGTTTAACTGTACTTGCGAAATAGCAAAGGCTTCAAGAAAATTTTTTTAAGGCTTGAACGTGCTTTCATGTTCATGTGGATTGAAAATGAAGCGTCCAACCATCTTTTTCACACGGAGCTCGCCTATCTGACCCCGGAGGGGAAAAGGATGGGGGGCTCTTGGGGGTGCAAGGGACCAGTGCTGGGAAAGGTGCCACCTCCCAGGCAGAGAAAGCCTGAGGCTAACGGGACATCTGCCCATTTTCCGCTGGGTATGTAATTATCAACCTCAAAGGTGACCAGCCCTGGGCGGGGGCTAAAAAACCAAAGATCCATTCACACCGGAGCCTTGAGAGCGCACGGGGCCGTGCGGTCTATTTTGGGTCCAGGGTAACCTAGGTGCAAAGCCTCCTTCCTGCAGGCGGCCAAGGGGTGGGTCCCGGGCATACAGGAGGGTCAGCAGCAGCCGGTCCGTTGGCGGAGTGCCGCCAGAGCCTTGGGCCTCACAACCACCCTCTCAGGACCAAAACAAACCGCGAGACTGACAGCGCGCACAATAGCAGCCCCGGCAAAGCGCCGAGGCGGGGGGCTCGGTCCGCGGCTGTACGCAGTTTCAGGACCTCCTAGCCCCGTGCCGGCCGCCGGGGGCCCGGGCTCGCCCCGGCCGGCGCTCACCTGGCGGTGCCGCCCCCGGAACACCACGGCGAAGGCCCCGTGTCCCACGAGGTCCCTCTTGCTGTACTCGAAGTCGCCCACCACCTCCATGGCCGCGCCCCCGGGGAACACAGCAGGCGGGCGGGCGGCGCAGGTATTAGCACCGCAGGTCCGCGGGCCCGGAGCGCGCCAGGGGGCGGCGGGTCTGGGGCAGCCGCAGCCCCGGCCCCGGGCGGACTCTCATGCCTAGAGGCCGGAGCAGAAACCGGGAAGGCCGCCGCGCGGAGCCGGGATCAGCGAGGCCCGGGCCAGGCCCCGGCCGCTACTCACGGCCCAGCCCACGGGCTTCTGGCGAAGTAGCCTCTGCGCTGCCGGGCCAGGGGCGCCGGCGCCGTCACTGGGCGCGTCCGCAGCCGCACCCGCGCTGTGAGGCGCTGAGGGACCTGGTACTCTCCATCCCCAGCTTGTCCGGCCTCCTCCGCCCTTCCCGCCCGGGGCGCTGCTGCCGCGGCGCGGTGACCGCCGCCCTATAACCCGCACCGCCCCGGACCCGCGCTCCTCGCTCAGCGGCGGCGCCCAAAACCCTCGCGCGCGCCAGCCGCTCCCGCGCGACTGGCTGCCCTCCGCGACGTCCGCGCGCCTTGTAGGCCGCAGCGCCAGTTCGCTCCCTCCGCCGGGGAAAGGAGTGCGGCCCGGGCGCCGCGCCCGGAGCTGGATTGGTCTTCTGCCGCTCCTGAGGCGGGGACAGTGGACGCGACTAGCTGCGGCCACAGCAGGTTACGGGCCGGGGGCTCCGTGCTGGGCCTGGGGAGCAGATTCGAGCCGACCACGCCCCGGGCTCCGGGCCGCTGGGAGGCGGACTTCAGAGAAGCGGGTCTTGAACCCCAACTGCAGGCGGGACGGGAGTATCTGTGCAGGGTAGACCCCCAGATTACTGCCAGAGCAAAGAAGCAACTGCTACTCCCGCGCCCTCGAAAACCAGAGTTCACGCTGCCAAACTGCCGGCCTTCGGACGTCTCTCAGGGTTTACTCTCTCTGGGACGGCCAGAGGGACTGTGTCAAGCGGGATTCTGCACCTTTTGAGGATCCCTTCACTCTGAGAGAAGCTGATGACAGCTCAGGGCCCTCTTCGCAGAGAACTGCCTCTGCACACTGACTCAGGATCGCACACGTTTTCTTTTTTGAGACAGAGTCTCACTCCGTCACCAGGCGCCAGGCTGGAGTGCAGTGGCGCGACCTCGGCTCACTGTAACCTCCGCCTCCTGGGTTCAAGCAATTCTCCTGCCTCAGCCTCCCGAGTAGCTGGGACTGCAGGCGCGCGCTACCACGCCCAGCTGATTTTTTTGTATTTTTAGTAGAGACGGGGTTTCACCATATTGACCAGGATGGTCTCGATCTCTTGACCACGTGATCCGCCCGCCTCGGCCTCCCAAAGTGCTGGGATTACAGGCGTGAGCCACCGCGCCCGGCCGGATCGCACACGTTTTCAAGGCTCTCCTGGGGGCTTGTGGTGTCAGGCCAGTTTGACCTCAGGCTTACCTCAAATGGCCGAAGGGAGCTTTCTTTTCTACCTGATTGTTAAAGTTGTTCAAGTGACAAGGAACAGATTGTCAGCTTTCCCTCAAGGAAATGTCTTATGAAACCATTTAGTAAACAATATGCTTGAAACTATCATAGAAAACTCAGGCCCCATACTTGAGTGTGCGTTCCGTTTTTAAGGGTATGTGTTGTCAGGGTCTCCCTCACTACCTCCACTGCCACTCCCTGTCCCTGCAAGCTGATCTCTGAACCATGACAGAGTCAGCTCCAGGATTCTGAGAGAACCCTCCTTCACACTCTCAAAAGGTAGGGCCTTGGTTTCTGCTTCTGCTACTGTGCACCCTTTCGTCATCCTGTCCTTATATCTGGCCCAGGTGGTTGCCTTAGACACAAAATCTGGAGCCTTCGAAAGTTGACAGCAAATTAAGGAACTTTGCACATACACACAAAAATGGGTGGAGATGATTCCTTACCCCACTGAAACATTCTCTTCTAGTCTATTGTTTTCTTTCTTTTTTTTTTTTTTTAATTTTTTTTTTTAGACGGAGTTTCGCTCTTGTTACCCAGGCTGGAGTGCAATGGCA
>PVKV010019031.1:24796-43316 GCA_004027835.1 Alouatta palliata
TCCTGGGTTCAAGCAATTCTCCTGCCTCAGCCTCCCGAGTAGCTGGGATTACAGGCACGTGCCACCATGCCCAGCTAATTTTTGTATTTTTAGTAGAGACAGGGTTTCACCATGTTGACCAGGATGGTCTCGATCTCTTGACCTCGTGATCCACCCGCCTCGGCCTCCCAAAGTGCTGGGATTACAGGCGTGAGCCACCACGCCCGGCTTTTTTTTTTTTTTTTTTTGAGACAGAATCTCACTCCGTCACCCAGGCTGGAGTGCAGGAGTAGCACAATCTGGGCTCACTGCAACCTCTGCCTCCCAAGTGCAAGCGACTCTCCTGCCTCGGCCTCCCAAGCAGCTAGAATTACAGGCACACCCCACGCGCAGGTAATTTTTGTATTTTAGTGCAGATGGGGTTTCTCCATGTTGGCCAGGCTGGTCTCAAACTCATAAACTCAGGTGATCCGCCCACCTCAGCCTCCCAAAGTGCTGAGATTATAGGCGTGAGCCACCATGCCCAGCCAATTTTTGTTTTTTAAAGGATAGACTGGGCCAGGTGCGGTGGCTCACGCCTGTAATCCCAGCACTTTCGGAGGCCGAGGTGAGCGGATACGAGGTCTGGAATTCCGAGGTGGGTGGATGACGAGGTCAGGAGTTTGACACCAGCCTGGCCAACACGGTGAAACCCCGTCTCTACTAAAAATACAAAAATACAACGGGCCTGGTGGCACCATCTGTAGTCCCAGCTACTCAGGAGGCTGAGGCAGGAGAATCCCTTGAATCTGGGAGGCCAAGATCACAGTACTGCACTCCAGCCTACTGCCTGGACCACAGAGCGAAACTCCGTCTCAAAAAAAAAAAAAAAAAAAAAAATGCCCAGCACAGCCAAAGCGCTATTTGTTTGTTAAGTACGTAAAGCGGGGCTGGATACCATGGCTTAAGCCTGCAACCCAGCACTTTGAGAGGCCGAGGCAGCCAGATCACGAGGTCAGAAGATCAAGACCATCCTGGCTAACACAGTGGAACCCCATCTCTACTAAAAATATAAAAAATTAGCCGGACGTGTTGGTGCTCACCTGTAGTCCCAGCTACTCGGGAGTCTGAGGCAGAAGAATCACTTAAACCTGGGAGGTGGAGGTTGCAGTGAGCCAAGATCATGCCACTGCACTCTAGCCTGGGCGACAGAGCAAGACTCCATCTCAAAAACAAAACAAAACAAAACAAAACAAAAAACTAAACTAAACAAAAAAAACAGTGAGGCCAAAGTTAGCCTTAGGCAACATTTCCCAAATCCCAGACCAGTGCCCTCTGGATCTTTTCCCCCTTCCTCCTCCCTCCACTCCTGGGGTGGTTTTCAGAGTAATAGAGACCAAATTTTTAAGCTCCAAGGATAAGGTAGTTTATCTAGCAGATGTCTGGAGAATTCACTTTCTGTAAACTCTTTGCAGAAGCAATCAGAGTAAATTTTTGGATAGCAAGGAAGCAACCGAGGAGGGGGACAGCACACCTGGAGTGGGCCAGCAGCTGTTTTCACACCATTACCTGGCAGCAGCCAGCATCACCTGGAGCTCAGGGAGAGCCCTACCTGGCTGTCCAGAGGCAGCCAAAGCTGCTCGATTCTGGACCTACCCACAGCACCTCCTTCAGCTCTAGTACAATGGAAGCAGCATTTCCACCTTCCTGCTGTCCAGCTGCCGACCGCATGAGGACAAGTGCACCTGCTGTCAGCCGAGCCAGTCGTATTTTACACATACCTGTGTCGTCATGCTTTTGTCATGAGACACAATTCACAACCCTTAAAAGTCCTACTGAAGACCCCCAAAACCCCCATTCACGAGGTTGCATGTACTAGACGCTAACTATAATTAATAGACAGTTTTGAGATGTTTGTATTTTTTTCTTTTTTTTTTTTTTTTTTTGAGACGGAGTTTCGCTCTTGTTGCCCAGGCTGGAGTGCAATGGCGCGATCTCGGCTCACCGCAACCTCCGCCTCCTGGGTTCAAGCAATTCTCCTGCCTCAGCCTCCTGAGTAGCTGGGACTACAGGCGCACGCCACCACGCCCAGCTAATTTTTGTATTTTTAGTAGAAACGGGGTTTCACCACGTTGACCAGGATGGTCTCGATCTCTTGACCTTGTGATCCACCCGCCTCGGCCTCCCAAAGTACTGGGATTACAGGCGTGAGCCACCGCGCCCGGCCGAGATGTTTGTATTTAATGCCATTAAAATTACATCCCCATGCCAGGATATTATGAAGGGTTTTTTTTTATTTGATTTTTGTTTTTTCGAGGCTGAGTCTCGCTTTGTTGCCCAGGCTGGAGTGCAGTGGCAGGATTTCGGCTCACTGTAACCTCCATCCCTCCTGGGTTCAAGTGATTCTCCTGCCTTAGCCTACCAAGTAGCTACCATTACAGACCTGTGCCACCATGCCTGGCTAATTTTTGTATTTTTAGTAGAGACGGGGTTTCACGATGTTGGCCAGACTGGTCTCAAACTCCCAACTTCAAGCAATCTGCCCATTTTGCCCTCCCAAAGTGCTGGGATTATAGGTGTGAGCAATGACATCTGGCCACAAGAAGGCATTTTTAAGAAACCACAGGCCAGGTGCAGTGGCTCACTCCTGTAATCCCAGCACTTTGGGAGGCCAAGGCAGGCGGATCATGAGGTCAAGAGATTGAGACCATCCTGGCCAACATGGTGAAACCCCATCTCTACTAAAAATGCAAAAATTAGCTGGGTTTGGTGGCACACACCTGTAATCCCAGCTATTCAAGAGGCTGAGGCAAAATAATTGCTTAAACCCAAGATTGCCCCACTGCACTCCAGCCTGGCGACAGAGCAAGACTCCGTCTCAAAAAAAAAAAAAGAAAGAAAAAAGAAAGAAACCACCGATAGGCCCTTCATTTAGACATGCGTCGTGTCCTGTATTCACAGGCCAAACAGGGGACCCATGGACATACGCATTTGAAAAGCAAAATGTGCAGGATTTCTGACCTCAAGGGTCAGAAAAGAAGTCGGGGCAGGAGGCAGGGGGTGCTTTGCTAAGGAAATGTTTAGTTAGGACTATGTTGGTAGCAAATAGCAAACATCAAATGTGATAGAGTGAAAGGAAAGTAGATAAAGATAGAGGTGTGCTTCGCAGAGTTCAGGCTTCTCAGAGTTCCAGGTCGGGCCTCAAAAGCAAACTATACACAGAACCAGGATCTCAAAAAGAACCACTCTCCATCTGTGCCCCTCTTCGTTCTCCTGCCTGAGATCTCCTACATGGTGGCAATGGCAGCCCGAGTCTCCAAACTAAATTCTTAAGGCAGGGATTCTGATCAACCTAACTTCAGCTTGGTGCTATGCCCTGAACAATCATCGGAAGCCAGGAGTGGGACTGAGGAAGGCAGAATCACATAACCATGGCTGCCCCAACACAAGTCTGTGGGTGTTCTGAGTCCCCTGAAGCAGGGGCCACATAGGCCCTCCAAGAAGTGTTCACCCTAGGTCAGCTTTAGGCTTCATTTGAGTATGGTGGCCAGGAGAGATTTCCAGTTTGCCTCTAAAATCACTGGAAATTGGCAATTTGATTCATGTTCATTGTTCCTAATTTGTCCTGTGTGTGCCAGTGCATGTGTGTCTAAACATGCTAAACTGTTGAAATGTTTCAATACCAGTTAGTAAATAGTATAACAGTAACTGCAATGAGAGGTTAAATTAATTACTAATATAGGCTGGATGTGGTGGCTTAGGTCTGTAATCCCAGCACTTTGGGAGGTCAAGGTGGGTGGATCACCTTAGGGCAGGAGTTCGAGACCAGCCTGGCCAACATGGCGAAACCCTGTCTCTACCAAAAGTACAAAAATTAGCTGAGCATGGTGGCAGGTGCCTGTAATCCCAGCTACTCAGAAGGCTAAGGCAGGAAAATCACTTGAACCCAAGAGGTGGAGGTTGCAGTGAGCCAAGATCATACCATTGCACTCCAGCCTGGGTGACAAGAGTGAAACTCCATCTCACAAAGGAAAACAAAACAGCCAGTCATGGTGTCTTGTGCCTGTAATCCCAGCTGCTCCGAAAGGCTGAGGAAGGAGAATTGCTTAAACCCGGGAGGCAGAGGTTGTGGTGAGCCGGGATCGCACCACTGCACTCCAGCATACGTGAAAGAATGACATCTTGTCTCAAAAAAAAACAAAAAAAGCAATTACTAATATAAATTCTAATATAAAACTATTTAGTTTATCATCCAGTCCTATAGAAATGTTCTGATGATAAAAGGCCTCCTGTGAAAATAAATGTGAGAAATATTCTGCTGGACAGGGAGGCATTCCAAGATGTAGGAGAATAGCCAGTTTATTATAATCTTCAAATTACATCATTGCTATTGCTTCTATTTTGATTCTGTTGTTTCTACTTTGATTACAATGCTGATGCTTTGAAATTCTTGTGAATAGTTGGGGTGCAATGCTTTGATATTTATAAATGCAAGAATTTACAATAAAATATGAAAAATAGGCACTAAAAAAGCAATAACAAATTTTGAGCATGTTTTTTAAAGTTTAAAAAAATAACAGTGACAAATCTGAATAATAAATATAAGTTTTCTGAAACAATATCAGTAATAAAGTTCAGCCTAGGAATTTTCTTATTCAATGAAAAAAAAAAAAAAAAGCAAGGAGCATCTTTTTTTTTTTTTTTTTGAGACAGAGTCTTGTTCTGTCGCCAGGCTGGAGTGCAGTGGCGCAATCTCGGCTCACTGCAACCTCCGCCTCCGGGGTTCAAGCAATTCTCCTGCCTCAGCCTCCCGAGTAGCTGGGACTACAGGCGCACGCTACCACACCCAGCTAATTTTTGTATTTTTAGTAGAGACGGGGTTTCACCATGTTGGCCAGGATGGGCTCCATCTCTTGACCTCGTGATCTGCCCACCTCGGCCTCTCAAAGTGCTGAGATTACAGGCGTGAGCCACCACGCCCGGCCGCATCTTTTTATATTGTGCAAAAATCAGTATAAAATTAGCATTTCAGACCAGCACAGTGGCCCATGCCTGTAACCCCAGCAGTTTGGGAGGATGAGGCGGGCAGATAGCTGGCGCTCAGGAGTTCAAGACTAGTCTGTGCAACATAGGAAAACCTTATCTCTACAAAAAATAAAACAATTGGTTGGGCGTGGTGGCTCACGCCTTAATCCTAGCACTTTGGGAGGCTGAGGTGGGTGGATCACCTGAGGTCAGGAGTTCAAGACCAACTGGGCCATCCTGGTGAAACCCTATCTTTAAAAAAAATAAATAAGAAAAAATAAAAAAATAAAACAACTGACCAGGCTGGGCAGTGTGGCTCACACCTGTAACCCCAGCATTTTGGGAGGCCAAGGCAGAAGGATCACTTGAATTCGGGAGTTCGAGACCAGCCTGGCCAACATGGTAAAACCGGAAGACAACGACTCTAACATTGTTTGGGGTTGCAAAGTTTTCTGGAACAAAGTCACATTGGAGAAAAGTCTTGAAAGATATATCAGAGCTTGCCAAGTAGGAAAGCTGAGTGAAAAGAATGTGTTCAAAATGTGGCATTTGTGGGAACCAGTGAGCTGCTTGGCATAACGAGAATATAAGGTACATGGTTGGATGGGTTGGATAGAATAGTGGGAGACAGGGCTGGGAAGTTAGGTTAGGACCTTGTCCAGAAAGGTGCTAGAGGTCCTGCCGACTCCCACTTCCAGTCCATCTGATGAGGTCATGTCCAAAAAGACCATGAAAGGGGATGGAGAAGGAGCTGGGTTCCCCAATTCTGTTCACCATACTGTTGTCCATAGCTCTTACTTCCTCATCTGGGCTCTGGTGAGCATGCGTCCTAGATGAACAGATGAACAGGTCAAGGCATGTCGGAAGGGGAATGGAGCTTCTATGTCCTCTCCAGGCACACCATCCTCCAGGAACCTCCACCTGTTCAGCTATCCAGAAGTGCTTCAAAAATGTCAACAGAATCTACTGTATGGTTTAGAAAGATTAGAACATTTTCAGTCATGATGGATTTACTAGAACTTCAAAAAAGAGTAAGACCGGCCAGGTACAGTGGCTCATGTTTGTAATCCCAGCACTTTGGCAGGCCGAGGCAGGTGGATCAGTTGAGGTCAAGAGTTTGAGACCAGCCTGGCCAACATGGTGAAACTCTGTCTCTACTAAAAAAACAAAAATTAGCCAGGCGTGGTGGCACACACCTGTAATCCCAGCTACTCGGGAGGCTGAGCAGGGAGAATCACTTGAATGAGGGAGGCGGAGGTTGCAGTGAGCCAAGATGTCACCATTGCACTCCAGCCTGGGTGACAGAGCAAGACTCCATCTCAGAAAATAAATAAATAAATAAGACCAATGTAGATGTCCCCTTGTAATCTAGATTTGAGCTCCCTCTTGCAAAACAAAGACCTACTGAAATGACAAAACTACTGTCCTAGGTTGCATTCTCTGCAAACAGATGGTGACCTGGACTTGAGGTATAGGATGATTATTAGGGATTAACACCGGTGAAAAAAATGGGGGCTGGAAGCAGAACTGGACAGAAGAGGAAGAACTGTGATGCAGCTTTGACCAAGCCCAACCTCCTCAGCAGAAAGCTCTGGAGCAGACTATCAGCGTTGTCCTGGACAGAGCCGAAATATCCCACCTCAGTCAGTCACCTGATGGGACCACCCAGGCCCCCTGACACAGCGGTGAGGCTGCTCTGTCGCTGAGGCCGGGAGAAGCTAACCGCTGGAAGCTTACTGTGCTACCCCAGCCTTGCAGTAAGTCTGTCCTCCAAAGAAAGCGTGTCCTCAAGTCTACTGCAACAACTTTCTGGAACACTTAAAAGTCAAGCTATCATTTTCTACCAATATCAATGCCACGTCTATTATTTCCTTTTTTTTTTTTTTAAGACAGAGTCTTGCTCTGTCGCCAGGCTGGAGTGCAGTGGCATGATCCCGGCTTACTGCAACCTCTGCCTCCCAGATTCAGGCAGTTCTCCTGCCTCAGCCTCCCGAGTAGCTGGGACTATAGGCACCTGCCACCATGCCCAGCTAATTTTTTATTTTTATTAGAGACAGGGTTTTGCCATGTTGGCCAGGCTGGTCTCAAACTCCTCACCTCATGATCTGCCTGCCTCACCTTCCCAAAGTGCTGGGATTACAGGTGTGAGCCACTGCACCCAGACAAAAATTTATCTGTCTTTTGTTTTGAATCAAGTTCTTACTCTGTTACCCATGCTGGAAAACAGTGAGTGGTACAATCACAGCTCACTATAGTCTTGACTTCCTGAGCTCAAGCAATCCTCCCACCTTGGGTAGCTGGAAGCACAGACGTGAGCCACTGTACTGTGCTAATTTAAAATTTGTTTGTAGTGATAGGGCCTCACTTGTTGCTCAGGCTGGTCTCAAACTTCTGGGCTCAAGAGATCCTCCTGTCTCAGCCTCCCAAATTGCTAAGCTTACAGATGTGAGCCACCACACCTGGCCAATTTCTGTTTTTAATTTCTGATACAGTATGCATATGTCAATAGGTCTGACCTACATAAACCAAAGTTCTTTGAAATTCTTGAAACATTTTCAGGATGTGAAAGATTCCTGAGATGAAAGGTTTGAGAACCATTCCACTAGTCCAAGCTCAGGCTAGCGCTGGAAGAGGCCAGGCTTCATCTACACTGTGCCGTTTGCAGGAAAGTAGGTTCAGTTCCATGTTGTGCCACATCCTGGCTATGGGACCTTCGGCCTTTCCCTCACCTCTCTGGGCCTCTGTGCCATCTATGGAAATGGAGATGATGTGTTTAGTGACTGCTGGTGGCAGTCAGAGATAGAGGCAAGTTCACTGGCTTGCAAAACATTGGTGGGACAGTCAGAAGGTCCTGATGATGTATTATGAAGATGAGAGTAAAGAGTTGGTGGCCGGGCGCAGTGGCTCACACCTGTAATCCCAGCACTTTGGGAAACTCAGGTGGGTGGATCACCTGAGGTCAAGAGTTCGAGATCAGCCTGGCCAACATGGTGAAACCCCATCTCTGCTAAAAATACAAAAATTTGCTGGGCATGGTGGCACGCTCCTATAATCCCAGCTACTTGGGAGGCTGAGGCAGGAGAATCGCTTGAACCTAGGAGACGGAGGTTGCAGGAGCCGAGATTGTGCCATTGCACTCCAGCTTAGCCAACAAGAGGGAAACTCCATCTCAAAAATAATAATAATAATAATAAATAAATAGGCTGGGCGTGGTGGCTCACACCTGTAATCCAAGCACTTTGGAGGCCAAGGCGGGTGGATCACCTGAGGTCGGGAGTTCAAGATCACCCTGACCAACATGGTGAAGCCCTGTCTTTATTAAAAAATAATAATAATAAAATAATAAATAAATAAAAATAAAAATAAAGGGTTGGTTTTTCTGGTTTCTTACAAAGAGAGACCCATCTCATGACCTTATTCCCAAGGCTACTGTTTCCATGCAGCCCTTGCAGCCCTCAGTTCCTCCTTAGAGGAGTCTGTAATCAGGAGGACTGATTTCTGGCTGTTGTGTAATTACTAACACTGGGAAACTGATATTTCCCGTTTTCTCCCCACTGTAGTGAGAATTGCTGAGCTGATATCTTCTCCAACTCAAGAGGAAGTGAACCGCCTGCCCTGCACAGAGGGCCCGAAGCCATCTCTTCTGCCTCTCAGGGATGTGGCTGGGATCCTGCCCGAGCTTAACCACACAGCGCACATCTGCCCACATGCCACGCCTTTTGGCGAGGAAGCTTTTGGAAGGAAGAAGCAAAACCCACCGGCAACAAGGACTAAAACTGTGTATGTGATCCCAGTGTAGACATAGCGGAGACATCAGTAGAACCAAATGGAAAGCCCTGAGACACATGGTGAGGTCAGCCCGCAGCACTGTGCCACGACAGCGAGGGGGTCATCCTGAGAAGCCACAGCCGATGTTCTCCCTAAGGCTTCACAATGAGACACCTGCTCTAGAGAAACCACAGCAGTCAGGATGCAGAACTTGGCCTGGCAGGTCCAGGAACCTGATTTCATGAGCATCCATTGATCAGGGTGATAGTCTCTCTCAAGAAGAGTTCACATTAATCACAATCCTAGAGGCTGTGACATACATCCCTGACACCAAATGCATTGATTTGTGAGGGAAAGGTTCAGCTGTTAAAAAGTAAACCAGAAAAAGGCCAGGCGCGGTGGCTCATGCCTGTAATCCGAGCACTTTGGGAGGCCAAGCCGGGCGGATCACCTGAGGTCAGGAGTTTGAGACCAGCCTGACCAACATGGTGAAACCTAAAAACACAAAAATTAGCCAGGCATAGTCGCATGTGCCCGTAATCCCAGCTATTCAGGAAGCTGAGGCAGGAGAATCACTTGAACCTGGAAGGCAGAGGTTGCAGTGAGCTAAGATTGCTCCACTGCACTCCAGCCTGGGAGACGGTGCGAGGAGCCATCTCAAAAAAAAAAAAAAAAAAGTAAACCAGAAAAAGCATTTGACAAAATCCAACACACATTCTGATAAAAAAATCCTAGCAAACTAGGAATAGAAGTGAACTTCTCCCAACGTTGATGTTTGTCCAAACCCACAGCATGTCCACCACCAAGAGTAAACACTAATATAAAAACCCTCCTGTAAATGGTAGACTTCAGATGATTAGAGTGTGCCAGGGTAACCGGATGGATTGTGACGGGTGCACCACTCTGGTGGGGATGTTGATAGTGGGGAAGGCTGTGCGTGGAGTGGGGGCAGGGAGTGTGCGGGATCTTGATGTACTTTCTGTTCAGTTTTGCTGTGAACCTAAAACTGCTTTAAAAAGTAAAGTCCTAAAAAACGCTCAGCACCACTAATCATCAGCAAAATGCAAATTAAAACCACAATGAGATATCATCTCACACCAGTCAGAATGGCTATTATTAAACGGACAAAAAAATCACAGATGTTGGTGAGGCTGCAGAGAAAAGGGAACTGTCATATGCTGTTGGTAGGAATGCAAATTAGTACAGCCTCTGTGGAAAACAGTGTGAAGATCTCCCAAAGAACTGGAAATAGAACTATAATACCATTTGATCCAGCAATCCTTTCATGGGTATCTACCTAAATGAAAAGAAATTAGCGTATCAGAGGGATACCCGCACTTGTATGTTTATTGCAGCATTATTCACAATAGCAAAGATATAAAATTAACCTGAGTGTCCATCAACAGGTGAATGAATAAAGAAAATGTGATGCATACACACAATGGAATACAATTCAGCCATAAGAAGAATAAAATTGTGTCTTCTGTGGCAACATGGATGGAAATGGAGGCCATTATCTTAAGTGAAACAAGCCAGGTGCAGAAAACAAAATACTGCATGTTCTCACTCATAACTGGGCGCTAAAAAATGTGTGGACATGGATGTAGAGTAGGAGACTCAGAAGCGTGAGGGGTTGTGGGGGAATGGATGATGAGAAATTAGTAAATGGGTACAATGCACATGATGGGTGCACTGAAAGCCCTGACTTGACCAGTATGCAATCAATGCATGTAACAAAATTGCACACGTACCTGCTACATTTGTACAAATAAAAGGAACTGAAAAGATAAAAAATAAAGTCTTTGAAAGAAAAAGGGTAACTCAGATTATGTTGTTCTTTGTTAAAACCCTACAAAGGCTTCTCATCCAACCAAGGGAATGTAAAGTCCTTATAGGAACCTGTGAGACTCTTCAGTATCTGGCCCGTGTTTCCCATGTGTCACCGTCCCTCAGATTGTTTAGCCCCAGCCACACTGAGCTACATGCAGGCTCCTGCTCCAGGGCTCTTGAACGTGCTGGTCCTTCCTCTGCGGATGCTCCCACTCTATCTGCATGGATCACACCGTCACTTCCTTCAGGTCTTTACTCAGATGTCACCTGCTCAGGAGGCTGTCCCTGGCCTCCTCTTCTCAAGTTGTATCCCTCCCTCTACACTCCTATCTCCCTTCCAGGTTTCGTTTTCTCCTTCATACGCGTCACTAGCTAACATCCTACCTACTTTGCTTGATGGTCAGTTTTCCCTGCTAGAGAGTACACTTCTTGAGGACAGGGGCTTTGTCAGTTATTTCTACTGTTTTTTAGAAATATATATATATAATATAAATATGAATATAAAATATATATATATATATATATATATATATGTATGTATGTATTTCAGAGACAGGGTCTCACTGTGTTACCCAGGCTCTGAACTCAAGTGATCCTACTGCCTTCTCCTCCCAAAGCGCTAGGATTACAGGCTTCAACCACCACACCTGGCTATTCTGTCAGTTTTGCTCACTCCTAAATATTTGCTGGATGAATGAATCAATGAACCGTCTGGTGGGCTAAAATGGTGGTAACAGTAGCTCCTCACATACCCTCAGCTCTGCAAAGCCACCTGGGAAGCCATAGCTTCAAGGGTACTGAGTGAGCTGAAATCTGAGCCCAGGATGTCTGCTGACCTCGGGCAATGCTGCTGGAGGCATCATCCTTGGCAAGGCAATACTTCCTCTCCCCGCCCATTGTTTCCTTGACTCTGCCTTTTCATTCTTCCAGGATTCCCAGCCCCTTTCTGATTAGTACACTCTTTACTCGCTGCTTGCTTCCTCTTTTCCCTCTTGCTTCCTTTCATTTTTTCTTCCTTCTTTTTTTTTTTTTTTTTTTCTTTCCCAAGATGGGAGTCTAGCTCTGTCACCCAGGCTGGAGTGCACTGGCATGATCTCAGCTCACCGCAACCTCCACCTCCTGGGTTCAAGCCATTCTCCTGCCTCAGCTTCCCAAGTAGCTGGGATTACAGGTGCCTGCCACCATGCCCAGCTAATTTTTGTATTTTTAGTAGAGACGAGGTTTCGCTGTATTGGCCAAGCTGGTCTTGAACTCCTGACCTCGTGATCCGCCTGCCTCGGCCTCCCAAAGTGCTGGGATTAAAAGCATGAGCCACCGCATCTGGCCTCATTTTTTTTTTTTTCCCTTTCTTTCAAAAAGTCTCACTCCTTTGCACAGGCTAGAGTGCAGTGGCAGGATCATAGCTCACGGCAGCCTCCAACTGCTGGGCTCAAGCAATCCTCCCACATCAGCCTCCCAAAGCACTGGGATCACAGGTGTACGCCACTGCATCTGGCCCCACACTCTTTTTTTTTTTTTTTTTTTTGAGACAAAGTTTCCCTCTTGTTGCTGGGCTGGAGGGCAATGGTGCAATCCCAGCTCACTGCAACCTCCGCCTCTTGGATTCAAGCGATTCTCCTACCTCAACCTCCTGAGTAGCTGGGATTACAGGCATGCGCCACCATGCCTGGCTAATTTTTGTATTTTTAGTAGAGACAGGGTTTCTCCACGTTGGTCAGGCTGGTCTCAAACTCCTGACCTCAGGTGATCCACCTGTCTTGGCCTCCTAAAGTGCTGGGATTACAGGCATGAGCCACTGTGCCTGGCCCCAGCACACTTTCTCTTTTTTCTTTGAGACGGAGTCTCACTCTCTCACCCAGGCTGGAGTGCACTGGCATGATCTCAGCTCACTGTAACCTCTGCCCCTAGGTTCAAGTGATTCTCCTGCTCAGCCTCCCCAGTAACTAGGATTACAAGCATGAGCCACCATGCCCGGCTAATTTTTGTGTTTTTAGTAGAGCCAGGGTTTCGCCACATTGGCCAGGCTGATTTCGAACCCCTGACCTCAGGTGATTTGTCTGCCTTGGACTCACAAAGTGCTAGGATTACAGTTGTGAGCCACAGCACCCAGCCCACACTCTTTCTTAAGACGTGCTCAATTTAAAAGTCTTGCTGGCTGGGCGCGGTGGCTCACGTCTGTAATCCTAGCACTTTGGGAGGCTACGTGGGTGGATCACAAGGTCAGTAATTTGAGACTAGCCTGACCAAACTGGTGAAACCCCATCTCCACTAAAAATACAAAAATTAGCTGGGCATGGTGGCATGTGCCTGTAATCCCAGCTACTTGGGAGGTTGAGGCAGGAGAATTGCTTGAACCTGGGAGGTAGAGGTTGCAGTGAGCCAAGATTGCGCCACTGCACTCCAGCCTGGCAATAGACTGAGACTCCGTCTCAAAAAAAAAAAAAAAAAAGTCTTGCTGCTGGGTGCGGTGGCTCACGCCTGTAATCCCAGCACTTTGGGAGGCTGCAGCAGGTGGATGGCTTGAGACCAGGAGTTTAAGACCAGCCTGGCCAACATAGTGAAACTCCATCTGTACTAAAAACACAAAAAAATTAGCTGAGCATAGTGGCGCATGTCTGTAATCTCAGCTACTTGGAAGTCTGAGGCACAAGAATCGCTTGAATCTAGGAGGCAGAAATTGTAGTGAACCGTGATCTCACCACTGCACTCCAGCCTGGGTGACACAGCAAGACTCTGTCTCAACAAAAAAGAAAAAAAACACAAAAAAACTCACGTTGACTTGGCATTAATATTTCTCCAAGACATCTCACATAACCTCTGCTGTCAGTTATTTTTTGCTGATCTTGAACTCTGACTAACAGAGCCAACCTGCTATCCACATAGCTCTCCTGAGAAACATTTATTATCCATGCCTCCATCATGACAGTCTTAGTGTCTGGCCTAGCACCATTAAACAAAGCTGTTTTTTTTTTTTTTTTTTTGAGACAGAGTCTCAATCTGCCATCCAGGTCGAAGTGCAGTGGCACGGTCTTGGCTCAGTGCAACCTCTGCCTCATAGTTTCAAGCGATTCTCCTCCCTCAGCCTCCTGAGTAGCTGTACTACAGGCGTGTGCCATCACACCCAGCTAATTTTTGTATTATTAGTAGAGATGGGGTTTCACCATATTGGCCAGGCTGGTCTTGATCTCCTGACCTGGTGATCCACCCACCTTGACCTCCCAAAGTTCTGGGATTACAGGCGTGAGCCACCACGCTTGGCCGGCAGTTAATTATTTATTTTATTTATTTTATTTTTTTTGAGTTAATTATTTTTTAAAAGATGGGGTCTTGCTATGTTGCCCAGGCTGGTCTCAAACTCCTGGGCTCAAATGATCCTCCCACCTTGGCCTCCCAAAGTGCTGGGATTACAGGTGTAAGCCATCACGCCCAGCTTCTGAACAGTCTTTTAAAAAAATGTTGGCTGGGCACAGTGGCTCACGCCTGTAATCCCAGCACTTTGGGAGGCTGAGGCACGCAGATCACCTGAGGTCAGGAGTTCAAGACAAGCCTGACCAACATGGTGAAAGCTTGTCTCTACAAAAATACAAATATTAGCCAGGCATGATGGTAGGCGTCTGTACTCCCAGCTACTTAGGAGGCTGAGGTGGGAGAATTGCTTGAACCCGGGAGGCGGAGGCTGCAGTGGGCCAAGATCATGCCATTGCACTCCAGACTGGACGACAGGGCAAGATGCCGTCTCCAAAAAAAAAAATATTTTTTTGGTTTAAGTGATTAAATTTTGCAAAACAGCCATAGAATACTGAAACAATATTCATCCTTGAGGGGCTACTGAGGACAGGAACCAAATCTTTCTTGTATTTGGGATGTGAAACATATTTAATAATATTTAATATCAACAGTATAGGCAACATTTAACAATATTATATGTTAACATATAAAGTTTAACATTTATTTTTTGAATAAACCAAATAACCGCTTGCCATAAAATTTCCTACCAACTCATTGTAGATGTAGCACACGTTATTTATTACATTACTTTGAAGACTTCTAAATCGTTTATTAATATTTGGAAGTTGTTGAGTGACTGTCTGATGTGGCTCTCACTAGTTAAATGAGGCCTCCATCTGAACCATGATTTAACAACGGTGAACTATATCAAACTCTTCTGATGACTTCCACACTAAATTTAAAGTCATAAAGTGGCCTGCATTCTTAATATCTAGAGAATGTTTTGATATTGACAATATTATTCATGTCTCTGAATCTTCTTCTTTTTTTTTTTTTTTTTTTTATTGAGACGGAGTTTCACCATACTGGTCAGACTGGTCTCAAACTCCTGACTTCAGGTGATCCACCCGCCTCGGCCTCCCAAAGTGCTGGGATTACAGGCATAAGCCACCGTGCCCGGCCTGTCTCTGAATCTTCTTAATCCTTGTAATAATGTCAGAGATTTTAAAAATAGATTCATCATGTTGAACCCTAATGACAGATCCTGGCAAAAAAAAAAAAAAAGAAGAAAAAAATGTATTCAACATCTTTATTATGAAGTATATATAAAATAATTTATTGGAATGAGTATCTTATTTATTTATATTTATTTATTTATTTTTTCAGAGACAGGGTCTGTCACTCAGGCTGGAGGGCCGCATACTGCAGCCTCAAACTCCTGGATTCAAGCAATCCTCCTACCTCAGTCTCCTGAGTAGCTGGGACTACGGCTGCATGCGGCTATACCTGGGTAATTTTTTAAATTTTTAGTAGAAATGAGGTCTCACTATGTTGCCCAAGCTGGTCTTGAACTCCTGGGCTCAAATGATCCTCCCATCCTGGCCTCCCAAAATGCTGGGATTTCAGGCGTGAGCCACCTCATCTGGACCACAAACTTATTTTCATATCATTAGACAATCTAAAATTTTCTCTTAAAATTGATACTTGGTTTTCTTTTTCTTTTCTTCTTTCTTTCTTTCTTTTCTTTTTCTTTTTTTTTTTTTTTTTTTTTTTTTTTTTTTTTTTTTTTTTTTTTTTTTTTTTTTTTTTTTTTTTTTTTTTTTTTTTTTTTTTTTTTTTTTTTTTTTTTTTTTTGAGACAGGGTCTTGCTCTATCACCCAGGTTGGAGTTGAGAGGCATGAACATGGCTCACTGCAGCCTTGACTTCCTGAGCTCAAGCAATCCTCTTGCCTCAGCATCCTGAGTAGCTGGGACCAGAGGCAGACACCAGAAACATCCTGGTAACTTTTGTTGTTTTGGTTGAGATAGGGTCTTACCATGTTGGCCAAGGCTAGGTACTTGGTTTTCTTTTCTTTCTTTCCTTCCTTCCTTTCTTTCTTTCTCTTTCTTTTTTTCTTCTTTCTTTTTCTTTCTTTCTCCTTTTTTCTTTCTTTCTTTTCTTTCTCTTTTTCTTTCCTTGTTTGTTTTTCTTTCCTTCCTTCTTTCTTTTCTTCTTTTTTCTCTTTCTTTCTTTCTTTTCTTTCTTTCTCTCTCTCTTTCTTTTTTCTTTCTTTTTTTTTTGAGGCAGGGTCTTACTCTGCGACCCAGGCTGGAGTGCAGTGGCGTGATCACAGCTCACTGCACTGCAGCCTTGACCTCCTGGGCTCAGTTGATCCTCCCACCTCAGCTCCTGGAGCAGCTGAAACTACAGGCATGCTCAGCTAAGTTTTTGTGCTTTTTGTGGTGACAGGTCAGGGTCTACCTATTATTGCCCACGCTGGTCTCAAACTCCTGAGCTCCAAGAGATCTGCCTGCCTCAGTCTCCCGAAGTGCTGGGACAAGCCACCACACCCAGCGTGGCTTTATTTCCAACAGCATATCTCTTCAATCTCTTCCTTCACTACCTTTTCATAGTTTCCCCTAGTTTAATGTGTTCAATCATTTTTGTCATTTGCTTAGTTAATCTAGCAGTTCTTAAGCTTTTATTTCTTTTTTAGACTGAGTCTTGCTCTGTCACTCAAGCTGGAGTACACTGGCTGGATCTCAGCTCACTGCTAACTGCACTGCCTGGGTTCAAGTGATTCCCCTGCCTCAGCCTTCTGAGTAGCTGGGACTACAGGCATGTGCCACCATGCCTGGCTAATTTTTTGTATTTTAGTGGAGACAGGGTTTTACCATGTTGGCCATGATGGTCTCAGTCTCCTGACCTGGTGATCCACCCACTTCAGCCTCCCAAAGTGCTGGGATTACAGGCATGAGCCACCACGCCCAGACTCTTTTATATTTTGACAAATTTTTTTAGTGTCTGGCTTAATAGAAGAAAATTGGATTCTCATATATATTTTACATTCAATCTGTTGTAATATGCTGTTTCGGTTAAGGAAAATCTGGCCTCATAGATATGTAGTTGGAAGAGATGGACTAACTCAAAAGCTTATTCAGATCAAAATTTGACAAGTGGTTTTTGTTTTGCTTTGTTTTTTTGAGACAGTCTCACTCTGTTGCCCAGGCTGGAGTGTGGTGGCGCGATCTTGGCTCACTGCCACTTCGCCTCCCAGGGTCAAGTGATTCTCCTGCCTCAGCCTCCTGAATAGCTGGGATTACAGGCACGCACCACCATGCCCAGCTAATTTTTAAATTTTTAATAGAGATGGTTTTCACCATGTTGGCCAAGCTGGTCTCAGACACCTGTCCTCATGATCTGCTCACCCTCCCAAAGTGCTGGGATTACAAATGTGAGCCACCATGCCCGACTGAGTGTTTTTTTCCTAAAGGTTAGTTACAATGTATAATCTGAACCATATCAATGAATTGTTTATACTCTATCGAAATCTATTGCTGGCCCCTGCACTTTGATCTTCTACCCAAACATGATTTTTTTCATTATTCCCTGGTCATTTGGAAAATATTGGCTTGGCCAGTTTTGGTGGCTCATGCCTGTAATACCAATGCTTTTAGAGGCTGAGGTGGGAGGATCACTTGAGGCTAGGAATTTGAGACCAGCCTGGGTAACATAGTAAGACTACCATCTGAAAAACAATTGGACTGGGCTGGGCATGGTGGCTCACGCCTGTAATCCCAGCACTTTGGGCGGCCGAGGTGGGTGGATCACCTGAGGTCAGGAGTTAACAACATGGAGAAACCCCATCTCTACTAAAAATAAAAAAAAAAAAATAAAAATAAAAAAAATGGCTGGTTGTGGTGGCTCATGCCTGTAATCCTAGCACTTTGGGAGGCTGAGGCTGGCAGATCACAAGGTCAAGAGATCGAGACCATCCTGGCCAACACAGTGAAATCCCATCTCTACTAAAAATACAAAAAAATTAGCCGGGCATGGTGGCACGCGCCTGTGGTCCCAGCTACTCGGGAGGCTGAGGCAGAAGAATCGCTTGAACCCAGGAGGCAGAGATTGCAGTGAGCTGAGATTGCACCGCTGCACTCCAGCCTGGTGACCTAGCAAGACTCCGTCTCAAAAAAAAAAAAACTAGCTGGGTGTGGTGGCGCACGCCTGTGATCTCAGCTACCTGGGAGGCTGAGGCAGGAGAATCGCTTGAACCCAGGAGGTGGTAGTTGCAGTGAGCTGAGATTACATCACTGCACTCCAGCCCAGGTGACAGAGCAAGGCTGCGCCTCAAAAAACAAATAAACAAATGGGACTAGATTATGCAGATCTTCCAAATATTGACACATTTTATTTTATTTTATTTTTTATTTTATTTATTTATTTATTTTTTTGAGACAGAGTTTCGCTCCTGTTACCCAGGCTGGAGTGCAATGGCGCGATCTTGGCTCACCGCAACCTCCGCCTCCTGAGTTCAAGCAATTCTCCTGCCTCAGCCTCCTGAGTAGCTGGGACTACAGGCACGTGCCACCACGCCCAGCTAATTTTTGTATTTTTAGTAGAGACGGGGTTTCACCATGTTGACCAGGATGGTCTCGATCTCTTGACCTCGTGATCCACCCGCCTCGGCCTCCCAAAGTGCTGGGATTACAGGCGTGAGCCACCGCGCCC
>PVKV010019032.1:0-43219 GCA_004027835.1 Alouatta palliata
ATGGAATTAAAACATGTAAAAAAAAAAAAAAAAAAGAAAAAAATTTTAACTAATTACATGTTCCAGAGTTCAATCTGACAACTCTGAATTACATCATTTATATTTATAGTGCTAGAATCTAACATTTGTGTAGTTTTCAAAACTTACTGTAATCTCTTATGATATCACTACAAGGAAAATTCTAATCAGAGACAACGAATTGTCCAGAGCTTATCAGCCAGGTAAGATTTAGAACCCAAATCTTCTGAGCCACAAGAATTACTGCTGCAGAAAATATTCCTTGTTGTATAAAATTGCAACCACAGTCAAAAGTTATCTTGCAACCAACATTATCTTGGCCATTTTCAGAAATCATGTAAAATTCAATCAAGTTATCCATTGAGCAGTTTCCCTTTTGAATCTGATCAAACATTATTAGGTAACTTAAATAGATTTTGCTTTCAAACATATACTTATTTCCCCACAGAAACATAATTTCTTTTAAAATGCTGTATGCATTTAAAATAGCCCTAAATACAGTAATATTATTTTTTTTAACCTCTACAAGTTTCTAAAGTAACCAAACATACCTAGGACTTTGAAGACAATACAGCTTATGCCAAATGCACCTTGTACAAGGGAATGGAATGTCACCCTCATCAATGGTCCAGGACTCACGAAAGTCATTGGGTAAACTCTTCTCCCACATAATCCACCTAGGTTAAAAAGGTAAACGCTAGCAAAAAATAAGAATCCAAATTTAGGGTAGTTTCTATATTTTAGGCAGAGCAGTTAATTTAAACCGCAAGTTAGGAATTGATTCTATTCTTTAAAATGAGGAAACAGGACTCCAGAACACAAGTGACTCACTCAAAGTCACAAACTAGTGGGGTGGGAAGCTAGGATCTTCACCTTGGGTCCATGTATCTGATATCCATCATAATCTACTATGTTACAGCACTGCCTGAAGGACAGTAGGTAGTAAATTATTTTATCTTTAAAATGACTGTTGCGCCCTTTTTCTCCTAGAAAAGTAACCTACTTATTAAAAATACCTCACCATGAAGATCTATGATGGAAAAAATGTCTACCTGAAAATTTATTATTTCCCTATAGTCAGTCTTCTATTGACTGCTTTGAGAACCTAAGTCAAAGATAGAGGGGAAAATTATAATCATAATTCTAAAGTGATTCAGAGGGATGATTAAGCATGTGTGGTAAGAACCTGTGAGTTCTTAGGATCAAACTCTTCTACATTAAGAATGATTCAGTATCATTTTGTAATATTTATTTAAATGTCACCTGATCAGAAAGATATCTGCTGATTGTACTGCATACAACTAGGTGGCACCTACATACGAGGTACTTCTTTTCTCCTTTCCCACTTCATTTTTTTTCTCCTTAGTTCTTCCATCTAATACAGCATAGACTTAACTTACTATGTATCTTTTCCCTGCTACAATATAAGCTTGATAAGGGCAGAAATTTTTATTTTTTTCATTACTGGATCCTCAGAACCAAGATGACTCAGTCCCTCACCCATAGTAGGTTATTTCACAAATATTTGTAGGGATGAAAGGAGGGAGAGGATTAGAGCCAAGAAAGAGAAAAGAAAAAGCATTCGTTGGCATTTTAAAGTATATGGTGGTGAAATACTATGTGAAGAATAACCTAATATTTATTTGTAGCAAATAGAAGTGAAAGTAACTTTTAAATGAATTGCTACCTTTAACAGGGAGAAACAGCATTTTACAGTAATGAATGCTATACAACTTAAGGAAAGGATAATATTTCCATTACAGTCTTGCTGTTCTGCTAGCTATAATCTGAAGGGACAGAACACTTCCACACGGTTCAAACTATTTCTAAAATTAAATTCTAGGTTGGAAAATTATAGGGCTTCCTCAGTTAATCTACAATGAAGCCAAGCATGGTTTTCAATAGGCAATAATGATAAAGTCTAGTTTCCCCAGAAAATGGATCTCTCTGTATACGAATATAGGATATTATAGAAGTAGTGCTATCAATTGGGGAAAAAAAGGACTTTTTTTTTTTTTAAAGGAAGCAGGTATAGAGTCACTTTACCATATGAGAAAATATATTTCAGCGTGATTGAAAAAGTTTTTTTTTAAAGATTCTGACATGAGAATGGAGAATGAATTTTTAAGCATGAAAGCAATGAGATAAAATTCAAAGTAATATATGGATAGATTTAAACAAATACATTAAAAATTTTATATTAACATAATAACACAAAGACAAATGACAACATTAAGCATTAAGAACAAATTAATGACAAAGGAAATCATTAAGGATAAATGTGATGACAACATTAAGAATAAATGTGATAAAGGAAAAATATCTTTGTATATAAAGCAATAAAAAGAACACTCCAATTTTTAAAATAAACAAAAGATAATGGCAATTTTTTTAAAAAACAAGCTGTACACAGTAGCACATACCAGGTATTTGGGAGGCTGAGCTAGGAGGACTTTTTGAGCCTAGGAATTCAAGGCCAGCCTGGGCAACCTAGGGAGACTATCTTAAGACAAAAACAAAAGCAAAAAGGAAATTATCTCCATTAATGATTATTTTTAAAGGAAAATTCCCTATTAAATTGACATACTAGGTTTTGGGCATGGTGAAAGACAATCCTAGGCACCGCTAATGGCAGTGAAAATTAAGTTAGCCTTTCTGAAGAGTAATTTAACAAATCTTCTTGCAAAATACAAACTCAGCATAAATATATGAAAAAGAAAATATTACAAGTTCCTAGGTGTTGATCTCATTTGGAAGTATAGAGAAGGGAACAGATGGCAAGGTCTCTGCTCTCATGAAGCTTTCATTTTAGGTAAATGAAGATGGTTCCATAGAGATATCAAAGCTGCTGATGAAATGAAAGCCAATGTAACAGACAATGACTATGGGAAAGAATGGAAGATGCTGCTTTAGACTGAAGAGGCCTCTTTGAGGAGATGACTATTCTCTTGGAATAGGACATGAGGCATGAGGATGAGAAAGAGCTCTTTGAAGTGCTGGAAATAGATAGACAATGGCCAAAGGTGAGAATGAGAGGTTTTGGGAGCCATGAGCTGATGGAGAAGGACTCTTCCAGGGAGTGTGAATTTTACTCCAGCTGCAAGAAGCCCTGGAGCAGTTTTAATCAAGGGGGATGGAGGAAGTGATCTGATTCTAGGGGAAAATGTGCCAAGCAGATAGGCTAAGTAATCGTGTCACTGTGGTCTAAATTAGATTGTACTTATAAAGAAAGATTTTTTAAGCAAACATTTTTGCTTTCTAACCTAGTAATTTAATCTCTCAGAGTTTATTTGAAGCAAACAATCTCACCCTTAGAGCAGTTTCCCTGGCATCTATGCACTTTGGAATCAAGCGTAAGTATATACCACACACACACACTCACAATGACACACACAAGCTTATTTTCTTTCCAGATCTCCCTATTGACCAAATTTTTTCAGTCACCTTCCCACCTCCCTCCCTACTGCAAGCCAAAAAGCTTTCATTACACCTGTGCAAACAAGAGTAGGCAAGTTTGTTTTGTTAAACAAAAACAGGTTTCTCTATGCATGAAATGAAAAATGAGGGCTGGAATGTTTTCAGCAGATCTTTTCAATCCTGCCACTTTAAAAGCCTTTAATGTATTTTGTTTTATTTTTAATTCATCTTCCTCCCCTGTTCTATTTTAACCATCTTCTGACTTGTTCTTTTACAATATGTATTCTTCCAGCATTCTGGCATGGTTTCTACTATGTTTGAAAAAGTTGAGCCCTCTTGCCTTTCTCCCCCTCCCTACGCACACGTGCACACACACACACGCTCAACCTTAAGTATATTTGCTTTTTCAATTCAAAGCATTTGAAAATGTTAAGTGTTTTCTTTCTAATTCTGTGAAGAAAATCAATGGTAGCTTGATGGAGATAGCATTTAATCTATAAATTCCTTTGGGCAATATGGCCGTTTTCATGATTTTGGTTCTCCCTATCCATGAGCATGTAATGTTTTTCCTTTTGTTTGTGTCCTTTCTTATTTCCTTGAGCAGTGATTTGCAGTTCTCCTTGAAGAGGTCCTTCACATCCCTTGTAAGTTGTATTCCTAGATATTTTGTTCTTTTTATAGCAATTGTGAATGGGAGTTCACTCATTATTTGGCTTTCTGTTTGCCTGTTACTGGTGTATAGGAATGCTTGTGAAAAAAGAGCCTGTATAGCCAAGACAATCCTAAGCTAAAAGAACAAAGTGAAGACATAAAAACCCTAGAAGAAAACCTAGGCAATACCGTTCAGGACATAGGCATGGACAAAGATTTCATGACTAAAATACCAAAAGCAGTGGCAACAAAAGCCAAAATAGACAGATAAGATCTAATTAAACTAACGAGCTTCTGCACAGCAAAAGAAACTATCATCAGAGTGAACAGGCAACCTACAGAATGAGAGACAATTTTTGCAATCTATCTATCTGACAAAGGGCTAATATCCAGAATCTACAAGGAACTTAAATTTACAAGAAAAAAACAACCCCATCAAAAACAGACACTTCTCAAAGGAAGACATTTATGTGAACAACAAACAGGAAAAAAGCTCATCATCACTGGTCATTAGAGAAATGCAAATCAAAACCACAATGAGATGCCATCTCATGCCAGTTAGAATGGCGATCATCAAAAAGTCAGGAAACAACAGATACTAGAGAGGATGTGGAGAAGCAGGACACTGTTGGTGGGAGTGTAAATTAGCTCAACATTGTAGAAGACAGTGTGGCGATTCCTCAAGGATCTAGAAATAGAAATTCCATTTGACCTAGCAATCCCATTACTGGATATATATCCAAAGGATTATAAATCATTCTACTATAAAGACACATGCACACGTTTATTGCAGCACTATTCACAATAGCAAAGACTTGGAACCAACCCAAATGTCCATCAGTGATAAAGAAATTGTGGTACATATACACCATGGAATACTCTGAAGCCATAAAAAAGGATGCGTTCATGTCCTTTGCAGGGACATGAAAGAAGCTGGAAACCATCATTCTCAACAAACACACACAGGAACGGAAAAGCAAACACTACATGTTCTCACTCATAGGTGAGAGTTGAACAATGAGAACGCAGGGACATAGGGAGGGTAACATCACATAGTGGGGCTTGTTGGGGGGTGGGAGGCTGATGGAGGGATAGCATTAGGAGAAATACCTAATGTAGATGACAGGTTGATGGGTTCAGCAAACCACCATGGCACATATATACCTAAGTAACAAACCTACACATTTTGCACATGTATCCAAGAACTTAAAGTATAATTTTTAAAAAAAAAGAAAATGTTAACATTGCTTACAAGGGAAAAAGCATTCCTATTACATGGATCAACATTTTGGTGGCATTATTACCAAGTCAGACTCACTCCTGATGATAAGCTTCCTACATGGACAAGACTCCTAGCACCAAGTTTATATGCCAGGAAGGATTACCTGCCATCTTCTTACTGGGTCTTTCTTCATAAATAATTAGAACTGAGTTTCGACACACAGGAGACCCCAGGAGTGACAGATACTCAATGGTAAATTTCGCCATACTGCTTGGTGAAACTCTGAGCACCCAAGAACATTCCAATTTTCTTCTGTAATTCAGTGGATATTGTGAAATGGGAAAAAATCTTCTGAGCTTTTCTAGCTCTGCTTCAGAGCAACAATCTGCAATTCAGAACACATAGACACCAGGGACCAACATAAACAAGGCAAAGTAAAATCAGGTTCTATCCCAAGACTGAAAAACCTAGGCTTGCAATAAGAAAGTTGCGACTTTGTTTCTGTCAGTTACAAATTATTCTGTTAAAAAATCCATTTAATGTCTTATTTTCTTGAAATAATATTATAGAGGAAGAATTTATATCCCAATTATTTTGAATTAATTTTTAACGAATTTTTAAAGTTTCTTAGAAAATACACAGTAGGTTGCATTCTCTATTCCTAGCAGCTTTTCATTTCTTTCCTTCTTTGAGATGCACCTGAAAACCTGTTCTTAAAAGCTTCACTAAATTAGCTGAGCTTGCTGGGACAAATGATTACATTCATTTGAACTTGTCACTGAGGTCATGAAAAAGATCATTTGCTGGATATATTGAGATGTCTCACTTCTTCAGCTTGAATGAAATATTCTATGTTCATGTTTTAATGTATATATTAGTGAATACATACATTACCATGCATGGTCTGTCCTAGAGAAATTAATACAGTAACTGAGGAGGTATGTAAACATGCTTTTATTAACAGGAGAAGTGAAAAGTGGAATAAGAGAAATGAAGTGCTACAAAACCTTAGCATTCTACTCCATTGTTTGGTTCTCTGCCATTTCTTTGTTAGTCCTCTTTTTTATCTATATGGCTACAAGAATCTAATCAGATATTTACTGTTTTGATATAATAGTAAACTAAATGATCTTTCAGTCTATAATCTTCCCTCACCATGCCCTACCATCTGGGAATGGTGTATAAAACAAAAAAATCAAGTTGTTTTCCTTCTGAAAGCAACTAACATAGTCCAGCTTGCAAGATCTTTCCATCTGGCCCCAACCTGTCTTTCTAATCTTTTTAGTTTTTCTCCCTCTCTACATGAATCCTCTGTGACAAATCTGACCAGAAATCACATAGAGCCATGAATTACCAACAAGTCAAGACTTTTTATAAATGGGAGTAACAATCTTAAGAAACCATTGCTAAGATTCATTAATTCCCTAGTGTAAAAAGTAAGCAGCAGGAGTGGGTGGGTGTTAAACGTGGCATGGTCCTTACATTTTGTCTCCTAAAATAATCATAGAACGAAAACAAAGCAACACCCTTTCGTATATAAAACTTTCAAAGTTCTTTGGCATGCATAACTATTTCTGAACGTATATAAAGGAGAAACAATTTCTTTACATTTTAACAATGTTCTTTTTTGTTTTGTTTGCTTTGAGACAGACTCTCACTGTTGCCCAGGCTGGAGTGCAATGATGCAATCTCGGCTCACTGCAACCTCTGCCTCCTGGATTCATGTGATTCTCCTGCCTCAGCCTCCCGTGTAGCTGGGCTTACAGGCACACACCACTACACTCAGCTAATTTTTTGTATTTTTAGTACAGACAGGGTTTCACTATATTGGCCAGACTGGTCTCAGACTCCTGACCTTGGGACCTGCCAGCCTCAGTCTCCCAGAGTGCTGGGATTACAGGCGTGAGCCAATGCGCCTGGCCACAATGTTCATTTTCTAACAGCCTGATTGAGAGCATTCAAAAAAAAATACATTAGATGGCACTGTCATCACCATTTATGAACCCTTATCTCGGGTCACACCCTCCTTGTTCTAAGTGCTTTACATGGATTAACCTATTTAGGTACTCACTGAATTCATTCATTTAACGCAGTCCATTGAAATCAATATTTTTTAGGATCTTGGACCCAAGTCGTCTCTCTCTCTCAATCCTAAGTCCAGATTTACTTTTAACCTAACTCTACATATCCCCAGCTTTGACCCTTTGACTCACGTTGCCAGATAAATGGTCCTGGGTCCACTCCTCATTCCTGGTAGGTTTTAGCAGTCATTTTCTCCAACACTTTTCTTGTCATAGTTCTTTCTGATTTCAATCACTATACACATGATGATTCCAGCACTGAAGTTTTCAGCTCCTCAACTTTCCTCCAATGATCTTGTCTTGCACCTGACCTCAGCCACTTATCCTCATGGTCAGCCCTTACACACTTGATCAATAATAGTAACTCCAAGCCTTCTGTAATCTCAGTTTCAGGAACCATTTTCTCCAACCACAATCTTCCATCTTTTCAGCCTCCCTTAATACCCCTTCCACCTTTTGGGACCATAATTTACCTATTCTACCACCTTACCTTTGTCCCAAACAAACCTCTCATCCTTATTTCACTTCTTACCTATTCTAAATTCCAATGATCCATCATTTCAACCATTTCTTCACATACACTTTGAATTCCCTTATGCCCTCACACACTTGGAAACACTCCACTTTGATTAAATCCATGCTCCACCTACTCTACACCTCAGTGTCTCCAGAGGAAAACATACAACTAAGCTAACTGGGGGCATTCTGCTCTCTTCTCTCAATTTATGATCATTTATCTCAGGGGGCCTTTATGCTACCCAGCAATTCTACTATATCTTTCTATTCACTATGGCATTTTCTAGAAAAATATTTTATCGTTTTTTTCTCTTAAAAATCAAACTTTCTTGCACAACCCCTCCTTTCATCTGTTTAAAAAAAAAAAAAAAGCAATCAGAGGAGAAATTCCATAAGCTCCAATCCTCACCTATACCTATGTGCCTCCTACCTGCATGGATGCCTCAAGATCCTGCCTTCCATCCATTAACCATAGATGAAGGTACTTTGCTCCTATCTACGACCATCCCCTCCTTTTGGGTACTAGATCCCATCTTCTTTCTTCTACTCAAAGTCATCACTCTTGCAATTCTACTTTTTATCTTACATTTTCTTTCAACTCTTCCTAGTTGTTTACTGGGGTTGAGTATATCGGGGAAGGGGAAAATGTGGATAACAAAGGAAAGATTGACCATTTGGAAACCAAGAGTGATGATAAAATAGAACTTCCAGCCAGATGCGGTGGCTCATGCCTGTAATCTCAGCCCTTTGGGAGGCTGAGGCAGGCAGATCATGAGGTCAGGAGATGGAGGCCATCCTGGCTAACACGGTGAAACCCTGTCTCTACTAAAAATACAGAAAATTAGCCAGCATCATGGTAGGCGCCTGTTATCCCAGCTACACTGGAGGCTGAGGCAGGAGAATTGCTTGAACCCAGGAGACAGTAGTTGCCTTGAGCCAAGATCGCGTCACTGCACTCCAGCCTGGGCAACAGAGCAAGACTCCGTCTCTAAATAAAGGAATAAATAAACAAAATAGAACTTCTTTCTTTCTACAAGTCTATTACAGAATTCTAATCCTCCAGTTGCTGTTAAATCAACCCAGAGTTTAAAATAATTCTATGTACTTCTCCAATATTCAAGCACTTGTTCACAACCACAAGATTTTTAAAAAATCTGCAACAGGTCTAGCTTTGGGGCAGAAATTATCTCCAGCAATCATAATAACAACTACCCCAACTTTCAGCAAAAATTACCAACCAGAAAGAAAACACAGAGGTTATAGTGTTCCACAGAAAATTTAGCCAAGCTAGATAGATAATGCTTTTTGCCAAATTCTTGTTGAAAGTATTAATGGGATAATGTGAACATTTATTACCTGGCCAAGATGCACTGTCTGGCGAAGGTGTGGGTGGTGGCAATTGTTTCAAGGTTTTGCTCTTATTTTTCTGAAGTGAAGCAGGACCTGTATTTGGGGAGAACATGTTAAAAATAAAGATGAAAGCCTGAGAACAAAATATAGTTTGTATCAAAACAGCCACTTCTAAAAGAAACCCAGGATTAAAGCAGCCTCGGGAAAAGTCGGTTTTACTCTAACTCTACACATGGGAGAAGTTATTTTGCAGAATCTTGCATTTTAGTGTGTTTAGTAACTAAACGAAATTCTACTCTATGGTTTTCTCTTTCATGCTAATTTATACCACAGTCACTGTTCCCAAGCCCACTCTAAAGAAAGAGGTATTGTTTTAATAACATCTGAAAACAATTTACCATTGATTTTGGATTGGATCCAGTCCAAGAAGACCATCACTCTGGCAAATACACCCGGCTTCCATGGCTGGACACAGCCAGCTCCCCAGCTGACAATGCCATAGAGGACAAAGGGACCATTTTCATGTCTACATACTAGTGGTCCACCAGAGTCTCCCTAAAACACCAAGAAAACATGTTCCAGAAAACTGCTTTAATCTAAAGCTCCTGCTTTTAATTTTTAGAAGAAGAACGACTAATAATGTATTTGTAATGTGTTTAATTTCTTAAAGATTTGGTTTTTGTCAATTTGCATCTTTACATACTATGTATTCACTGTTTTGCAAAAGGAAACAAAATTTATGAACAATCAGATGATAATTGGATTCCAGGGTGAAGACAAAGCCTAGTTCACATAATGAGAAAACAATTACTAAGTCTTCCCAGCCCCATCAGAAGGACATAGTCTCTAAATGATATCAATTAGTAAAACTAATATTTAAGATTTCAAGCTACATCTTTTTAAAATAAAAATTTAATTAGAAAACTGCATAGTGCTCAAATGAATTCAACATAAGAAGTGGGCTGCCTTTTTTTTTTTTTTTTTTTTTTTTTGGAAATTGGGTTAGGATCATTGGGTGATAAACTTTATAGGTAATGTTTTCCCTATCACTGGTCACTCGACACAATCTATTCAGATCAAAGTGTAGAGTTATGACATACAGAGAAACTAGGGTGTTGATGGTGAGGTGAAAAAAAACTTAGAGGTTGATTTATATCTATTAAAAGATATTTATGGCTGGGTGCGGTGGCTCACGCTTGTAATTCCAGCACTTTGGGAGGCTGAGGTGGGTGGATCATGAGGTCAGTAGTTCGAGATCAGCCTGACCAACGTGGTGAAACCCCATCTCTACTAAAAATACACAAATTAGTTAGGCATGGTGGTGCACCTGTCCAGCTACTGAGGCGGTGGAGGCAGGAGAATTGCTTGAACCTGAGAGGTGGAAGTTGTGGTGAGCTGAGATGACAGCATTGCACTACAGCCTGGGTGACAGAGCAAAACTCTCTCTCAAAAAAAGTATTTTAATTCTAGTATTACAATTTTATTTTTGCTTACCTGCAGATTCCAAAGTTACATAATTTCAAAAATTTAAAGGCCAAGCTAATTTAATTTCCTGGGATATTAGATGTGAAAAATTTTAATTAGAGAAATAAGTGACCTGTCTCATTTCACACACACAGGTAGTAGCAGCAGTAAAATCTGAGCCCATGTCACCTGCTAAAATTCAGTGTTCTTTCTCTTCCTGTTTATTAATGTAACTACCTTAAACAAGTCTAGTAATTAGCTTATACAATTACTGAATTTAAGGAAAGACACATAGAAATTTAACTTAGTTAATTATTTTTATGGTCTTAGATACGGCTGCTTTGGTCATGATTAAACATATTTCAAAAGGCAAAATACTACCCAAAAGCACCAAGAAGTTCACGTAGATGGAAGCATCTCTCTTTAATATTCCTCTCAATATTTGCATTGTTTAAATGGACAAATTATAAGCAGAAAGAGATTTTGAAGAAAACAGTGGTATTGTTATTAAGGGAACCAAACTATGTACATCACACATATTCATCTATTAATTAGCACTAACATCTTCTACATGTCTCTTCGGGTTCAATGTGAAAATCAATGGCAGCACAATATGTGCCCTTGTTTATGTTATTACTATTTACAACATATATCCCATTTGACGGTAAGCACTGCATCTTATTCAACTTCATATCCCAGGAAACCTACCACAATACCCAGCCCATAATACATGCTAAGTAAAGGTTAGCTTAATTTATAGTGAAATTTTTATAAACTATATGCATTAAAGCAAGCCTTAATACATAGGATTTTCATTGTTTTAGAGTAGGTCTTTCAATTTTTAATCAGGTCTTTTGTAGGAAGTGAATGGACACAAATGTATTTAGGGCCAAACTAAGTCCTTTGTCTTATAAGATAAATTGTGTTGATGGTACACCTTTGAAATATCTATTTTATATAAATAATTTAACAGAAGAAACCTTAAGTTGGGAAAAAAGAAATACAGTTGCTAGTCTGTAATGTAGAATAATTAACATTTCCTCTGGGCCTAATTTTTTCACATAACAATTATACTTAAAACCCCCTTCTAGTTGGACAATTGTCTGATGTATCTAGGCAAGTGTTTTGTTTTTTTAAATCATAGATTTTTTCCAGTACCAACATATAGCCAATACATAATTTTTCAGGCAATTACAAACGTTCCATATTACAGGGAACCTAATTTATTTCTTTTTGTTTATCATATGGTCTAGCCCATGATAAATATTCAGCAAACAAATGAATATTATTTATTAAAAAATTATTCAATGTCTGCTGTGAGCCAGACATACCAAGTAAGACAGAGTATAAGCAAATAAGATGGTAATCGTAGCTATAAAGGAAATACTCAGAGTGAATGGTAGAGAATAAAGGTAGGTATATATTTATGCTTACATGTGCATGTATGTGTATGCAGTTTCAATAACATCTGAGCTAATACATAAAGGATGACAAGGAGTCAGTTTTTCAAAATCCTGGATGAACATTTTATGAAAAAGATATATCTTGGCTAAGACTCTTAAGACAGTCAAGACACATCCAGTTGGGAGGTTAGAAGGCAATCATTGTGACTGAGGACATATATTATTCTGTGAAGACAGAGGTCTATGACTTTGAAGATGAAACAAAGGTAGAAAAAATAGCAATGACATTCTTCAAAGAAATAGAAAAAATAATCATAAAATTTATATGGAACTACAAAAGTCTGAGAATAGCCAAGCCATCCTGAACAAAAAGAACAGAATTGAAAGAATCACATTACCTGACTTCAAATTATACTACAAAGCTATAGTAATCAAAACAGTACAGTACTGGCATAAAAACAGACTTGTAGAACAATGGAACAGTATAGAAAACCCAGAAATAAATCCATACATCTACAGTGAACTCATTTTTTGACAAAGGTACAAAAATTACATTGGGGAAAGGACAGATGCTTTGATAAATGGTGCTGGGAAAACTAGATGTTCTTATACAGAAGAATGAAAGTAGACTCCTATTTCTCACCATTTGCAAAAGTCAAATCAAAATGGATTAAAGACTCAAATCTAAGACCTCACACTACAAAACTAATAAACATTGAGGAAACTTTCCAGGGCATTGGACTGGACAAAGATTTCTTTAGTAATACTCCACAGGCACAGGTAACCAAAAATAAAATGGACAAACGGGATCATATGTTAAAAAGCCTCTGCACTGCAAAGGAAACAAAGCCAAAAGACAACCCAAAAAATGAGAGAAAATTTCTATAAAGTACTCATCTGACAAGAGATTAATAACCAGAATATATAAGGAGCTCAAATAACTCTATAGAAAAATCTAATAATCTGATTTTTAAAATGGACAAAAACTTTGAATAGACATTTCTCAAAAGAAGACATACAAATGGCAAACAGGTATATGAAAAGGTGACCAACATCACTGATCACAGAAATGCAAATCAAAACTATGTTGAGATATTATCTGACCCCAGTTAAAATGGCTTTTATCCAAAAGACAGGCAATAACAAATGCTTACAAGAATGTGGGAAAAAAGGGAACCCATATATACTATTGATGAGAATGCCAATTAGTACAACCACTATAGAGAATAATGTGGACTTTCCTCAAAAAATAATATAAATTCCACTGATATAGCAATCCTCCTCCTAGGTATATGCCCAAAAGAAAGGAAATCAAGATATCGAAAAGTTATCTACACCCCCATGTTCATTGCAACACTATTCACAATGGCCAAGATTTGGAAGCAGCCTACGTATCCATTAACAGATGAACAGATAAAGAAAATGTGGTGCCTATACACAACGGAGTACTACTCGGCCATACACAAGAATGAGATCCTATCATTTCCAACAACATGGATGGAGCTGGAGGTCATTATGTGAAGTGAAATAAGCCCAGCACAGAAAAACAAACTTCTCATGTTCTCATTTATTTGTGGGAGCTAAAAATCAAAACAATGTAGCTCATGGAGATAGAGAAAAGTGGTTACCAGAGGCTGGGAAGTGTAGTGGGTAAGTATAGGGAAGTGGGGATGATTAACAGGTACAAAAAAAAAATAGAATGAAAAAATTCTAGTGTTTGATAGCACAACAGGGTAACTATAGTCAATAATAATTTAATTGCACATTTAAAAATAAAATAGTATGATTAGATTGTAATACAAATGATAGATACGCCATTTACCTTATGTGATTATTATTCCTTGTATACCTGTATGAAAATCTCATGTCCCCCATAAACATATACACCTACTATATACCCACAAAATTAAAAATTTCAAAAGAAACTAGAATAAAAAATCTGAAATCCAGTTAGCAAAGAACAAGATACTACATTACATATCTGAAAACTGCATGTCTCTGCATTCCAATATTGTTCTGCCTGCCTTCCTGAATGAGAAGGCACATTAGCGGGTCTATTATCTCTAAACATACACGAGAGAATAAAAATCAATTACCTGATAGAAATATTAGAGACTGTTTTATCAAAGCAAGTTTCTAAAGTCACCCTTTTAGTAACTCAGTGTACTTTGTAATAGAAAGCTAGTCATATTTATTAGAATCTCAGCTTCTAGTTTTCTTACCATATATGGGCAGTAAATTTTGTCATGGTGCAGCCAAAGTGACAGCTGTATATAACTGAAAAAATAAGTGCCAACTGAGATTATGATATTGAGGTCACCTGTGACATCGACCTAAGACCCTCTCAAATTCTTTTTCTGTCCACACAAACAGCTCACTCTGTAATGTTAGTTGCTGTCGAATATGTAAAAGACAACAGATTTAGTTGTGATTTTCTTGTTGAAGAAAGAAAAGCCATCCCTCAAATCCTATAATGGACTAAAGGGAAGAATTAACACATTAATTCAGACTACTATTGTGATTTTTATCAGATAACATTTATGTACTCTAGCAGACAGCAGGAGTTCGCTTCCCATATTCCTCAGATCTTCCAGCCCATGTGCTGGCTCTGTGCCTGTGATCTTCACCACACTTCACCCATGAAGCAACCCTAAAGTATGGGAAATCCTGAGGGATTAACCACCCACTCCCACAGCAGCCCTCAAACTATGGCTCCAGGGAAGGTAGTACATAAATATCCCAGCTCCCTCACCCCTCAGATGGATAAATCTACCACGTGTACTTGGCATCACTGCCCTGAGTTTCCTGTAGGATTAAGCTTTAGGCCCTCGCTGTTGCAGATAGCTTAATAATGCATCATAGATTGGCTGCCTTCCCTTCCCTGTACCATCTCCTCTCTTTCCTACTAGTGATTGTCTATGACTCCTAAAACAGACCATTGTACCTGAATCCTTGTCTCAGGGACTGCTTCTGGGGAACGCCAATGAAGATACGCACAATTAAAACAGAATGTACGCAATGCTTGACACCATAAAAGAAAGAGGTTAACGACAATAAACTTATATTCAGTGTTAAAGGGGACATCATTCCCTCTCTCATATTTTCACATGGAAGAACATCTACCTAGATTAACGCACAGTTGTTTCTCCCTCATGGAGGTGAAATCTGTTGCTTCATGTTTCTTTACTGAGTGATGGGGAAAACTATCGAAGAGCTGCAGAAACTAAAGATTCATTCTTTCTTTCCTCTCTACCCCAGACCAGTAGGAGTGATAAGTCTGGGGTATTTTGGCTGCCCTACAGACCCAAACTTTCCCTTAGGTGGGTAGCCCCAAATTCAACCAGGGATTAGAGGTAGGCACACAGAGTGTTAGAAACTCTTAGCTTGTTTGTATATATAAAGACACATTTCCCCATTGACTTTGTTAACATTGAAGCTGGCATTCTGCAATCTGTTCATTCCTATTCTTGTTCTTAGTTGATTATGAACTTGCCAATATCAAGCTTGTCCCGTAGACATCTTTGTGATTATTTTAATTTGTGGTGGAAAATTAAGAGAGTACAGAGATTAATGATAATTTAACCTGATAAAAGTTTTAAGTCACAAGTAGGACACATACGTTTAGAACTTTTATCTCTGTTTCCTTTTCCCAAAGCCTTAATTATACCTGAACACATCTTCCCTCGCTCAGGCCTGCTTAGAGGCTCTGCCATTTCCTACCTTCTCACCAGCTCCTCTATGAAGCCACTGTCCTTTCTCCTTTCTCGCTACACAGCTGCTTCTGGCCACTCTCTGACATCTCAGCAAATTTGGGTTAATTCACTTATTCTTTCTGTTGCTCCACTAGTCTTTGTGCAGGGATGTGATATTTGAAGCACAGGACAAGTCGGTGGCTTCAGCAGTGGTTTCTCAAGTCTATAGACATTCTCCAGCAGACGGCAGTTTTCTGCCTTCCTGTATAAAATCCAGAATCCTCTCACCTGACAGAAATCTTTCTCTCCAGATGCAGCAAAGCCAGCACAGATCATCTTCTCTGTGATCCCTCCAGGATGGGCAGAATAGTAAGTGTATTCACAGACCTCGCTTTCTAACACATGCACTCGAATCTGCTGTAGGCGGCTTGCTAGGCCACCCTCTAATGAAGAAACGTTCAGAGAGATCTCGGTGAAGTAAGCAGCAAGGAATGTTAGAACGTATTTAAGTTCAGACTTTGCTCTGTACCAACATAACTGCAGTCATTCAGTTTGGCTTGAGCTGATGTAGAATACTGAATTTAAAAAACACGAATGTTTTATATAACATGTCTCATTTCCAGATTTGGTATTTTTGTAAAGAGAGGCCATTGGCAGGATAATAAAACCAGAAACACTTTTTTCTAGCTTATTTTCAATTTAAATGTTAATGTATCAAATATTTCTGTATCAAAATTCAGGAAGAGAAATTCAGCAAGATATGAATTGGTGCTATATATGACTTATACAATTATAAATATATGGTTATGTATTTACATAAATATATAACTATATGGTTATATATTTACATAAATATATGGTTATATATTTACATAAATATATATTTGCTTACAAATATGCTTATGATTTCCTAATATAAACAAAAATCATAATCCTGTTTTTCTTCTACCATCATTGAAGTCTAATTGCACCTCCAATTTAAGATAACATGAAATAATTTCTTTTCTTAATTGATCCTTAGGCAGGCCTGTGTTAACATGTATTTCATGACTCATTCTATCATTTTAGATTTATGGCCAATTTTTTTAAGTTTAATATTTTATAGCCCTATACCTTTTGGGGCAATATTAATAACAAGTACTTTAAATTTATATAGTACCTTAATATTTATGGAGAATTTTATTCTAACCTAATACAACAACATTTTTCATATATGAGATCAGGTTAATCACACTGATCTCACACATGAAAAAGCCAGACCTCTGAAAATTTGATCTCACAGCTCTTATGGGACAGAACTAGGCTCAAGCTTAATTTCAAATCTAAATCTCACATTCTTCTTAATATACTAAAACTCCTCTTCTCAGAGACCATCTCCCTTAGTGTGGCTGACCATATCCCAAAAAATTAACACTCATTTCCTCTCCTAGTTGGAAAGAATAAATCCATCTTTTATAAGACTAACCACCTCTCAGTTGCCTGGTAGTCATGGAATTAGTAAAAGTCAAAGGTGTTAGAAAGCATGCACATTTATTCAAGGGCTTTGAAGCCGGTAAGCCAAAAAATGTTTACTGAATGGCATGTATGCTTCCAGCCCTGGAGAGACAGTGCCAATGACAGCCTCCAAGAGGTTCTCAGTCTAGTGGGCAAGATGTAGAAGATGACTGCATGAAATCATGCCAAGTACATTAACGTGCAATGAGAGGATAAAATCAGGTAGTGCAGAATACGATGGGAGGCCCATCCTCCTGCAGCAGTGTGGGCCAGGAAAGGAAGTGAAATTTTGGTTCAAAATGCAATAATGAGCAGGCAGCTGTGACAAGATTGTAATAAGCATGTTCCAAGTAGGAGAACACAAAATGGGGAACTTCAGAAAGCAAAGCAAGCTTGGTGTTAAGGAGAAAGAAGAAAAGCTACGGGATCTGAAGATTAACCAGAAGAACAAAAGAAGGAAATTAATGTGGTGGAGGTAAGTGGAGAGGCCCAATCACACAGAGCTTTCCAAGCTAGGCTAAGGAATTTAGATTTGATTGTAAATGTAATGAGAAGCCATTGAGGAATGATTATAAGCTGAGTCACAGCGATCTTAAATCCTCGCTTTGATATTTATTAGTTGTGGGATCTTAGCAAGTTACTTAAATCTTTGGGTTGCAACCTCCTCATTTGTAAGATGGGGATGATAAAAGCTCCTCATGTGTTGGCTGTGAAGGTTTTTATGAAAGTGCAGTTTGGCTTCACATAGCACAGTAAGCAGTCAAATATAAATTCCCTCCCCATTCAAGCTCACAGATTCCAAATAAATGACATATATAAAGGAAATATATAAGAAAATAATCTTATATGGTATAAGAAGCAAAAGACAAATGTCAACCATTCATATCTTTCAGTGTTGTACTAAGCCTTTAAGAATTCTATACCAAAGCCAGGGGTGAGCACACGACAGCCAGTGGATAAATTCTGTGCCACCCTAAACACAGGCACAATCCATGAAATAAGAATGGTTTATACACTTTAAAAATCCAAAGAATTATATTTCATGAAAACGAACTTTAAATTTTATTTATAAAGTTCTATTGGAACCCATTCTGTTACATATTGCCAATGGCTGCTTTATACCGTAACAGCAGACTTGAATAGTTGTGACAGAGACCAGATGACCTGCAAAGCCTAAAAGGATTATTATCTGGCCCATTACAGTAAAGGTTGGTCGACGAGTAATCTGGCCTAGTTATAATCCAAGTTACCCTGAAGGAAAAGTTTTAAACAGCTCATTCTCAATTTATTTGCTTATCTGTTATAGCTAAATAAAACATGGTCTCCATCTTCTAGAAAGAAGAGGGATGAAGCAGATGCTGCTTGATATCATTTACATGACCTAGTTTAAAAAGCAACTGGCATTAATGTTTGTGCAACAAAAAATGCTTACCTCTGCTGATGCTTCCCCATCCGGTGACAGCACAGATCTCGGAGGAAAACAGAGGCTCTGTGCTGTGTGGGAGACATACTGGCCTCACCGCCGAGTTGTACTCCAGAGGAGAGCTTAGTTGTACTAGCGCAATGTCAGAGTCATAACTTATTGTGTTGAAGTCTTCATGCACTATTATGTGTTTGACCCTTCTCACCTGTATCAGTGGCAAGCAGGCAAATTCCAAGATAAGAAAGTCAAAGAATCCAGCTACTTCCTTGTTGATGGTACAAAATAATCCTAAATCTCTGCACTTACATACATCAGCAACGAAGAAGACTTTGTATTATAAAAGAGCAATCCTGATTTACAATTTGCAGCAGGCTTTGAACCACCTTCTGGATAATGGTGGAGCTGGAGAAACAAAGCTTTGGAAACCTGTGTCCATGGGCCTAAATTTGCAATACTGACCTACTTTGTGTAATTCTCAAGTGAAAGTGTAATCTCAAGTTACATCTTTAAATGTGGGTATAAATGATAAGTGTAAAAGGGCCCTGGGAGATTAACTAATTACATATTTTAGCTAAAGGTATTGCTTGGCATGTGAGAACATTTAGAGTACAGGCAGAATGACCTGTAAAAACATTCTTTTCACCTGCTCAGTTGATTCCTTCAGGGTTCTGTCATGGTCCCCAGCAATAATAGTCCAGGAGAATGGATTATTCTTCCTGGAGACAGAAGAACAGTGAAAGTTTGACATGAAAATCATTTGTATTAGTTCATTCTCACACTGCTATAAAGGACTACCTGAGATCGGGTAATTTATGAAAAAAAGAGGTTTAATTTACTTACAGTTCCGCATGGCTGGGGAGGCTTCAGGAAACTTACAATCATGGCTGAAGGCAAAGGGGAAGCAAGTATGTCTTATCACAGCAAAGCAGGAGAGAGAGAGAGAGAGAGAGAGGGAGAGCAAAAGGAAGCCACATACTTTTAAACCATCAGATTTTTTGAGAACTCACTATCATGAGAACAGCATGGGGGGAACCACTCTACCAACATCTGGTCCTACTAACATGGACCGTTCAGTTCAGCAAGGCAACAGTGCCCTGTCTGACTGCCTCTGCAATATCCCTACCAGGGAAGCCATATCACACCTTCTGATCTATGTAAAGAGGGGCTCTCGATCATGTATCCTGCCCCTTTCTTTTGGCCCTAAAGTGTCATTGGAGACCTTACCAAATATCAGCAAAGGCTTTTTTAGGTTAAGGAGGAAAAATGGAAATAATTAAAGCTTATTTTAATTTCACAGTGATGTTATGAACACATTTTAAAAAATTATGTCTGTGACAAGGTAGCTTCTGGTGTATATTTTACTGTTCAAAATTGCCAAATTATGATCTCACTGGGTCATGTCTCAGATTTTCATCTTTTATTAAGTCAGAATTATGAAACTGAAGTTAAGAAGGATTTATCAGTTTAAAAATTGGCAAAACTCGTGGGATCCCAGATGGCCGATTAGGAGCAGCTCAGGATTGCAGCTCCCAGTGAAAGCACGGAGGGTGAGTGGACACCACATTTCCAGATGGATTTTTATTGCCCACAGACTAGGAGATTCCCAGGCAGAGGAGCCCCATGGGTCGCCAGTGCAGCTGGTTTGGCCGGTGCAGATGTTTTGCTGGTGCCCCGGCGCGGTAGATCTCCATACCAAATACACAGCTCCAGGTGCCGTTTTACCTGGTGATTGGAGCTCTGGGAAGGCAGAGTCACCCATTCATCTGATTAAAAAGGGGACTGAAACAGGGAGACAGGCCAGGAGATTCCCGGGCAAAAAAGTGTCACAAATCTTAGCGCTGCTGTTTCAGCCAACACAGTGGGTTGCTGCACGGGAAATCACACAGATCCCAGCATCTTTTCCACAGGTGACTGGAACAGCTGGGAGACAGTTGACCATTCAACTAAAAAAAAAAGGCTCTGAGGCAGGGAGCCAGGTGATCAGGCTCAGCTGGTCCAACCCCGCAAAAAAACAGCAATCCAAATCGCTCTGGACTGAGAGTTTCACAGCAAGCACAGCTGAATCCAGGATGGTCCAGCTCTGTGGGAGAGGGGTGACCGCCATTACTGAGGCAGTCCATCACTATGGAGGTAGCTTGCCATTGCTGAGGCAGCCTGCCATTACAGAGAGAGTCCGCCATTATAGAGGTGGGCCACCATTGCCGAGGCAGTTCTAACTATACTCATATAAACAGGACTGCAGGGAAGTTCACATGGCAGCTCAGCGGAGCTCACAGCAGCTCAGCAAAGCATCTGCAGGCAGACAGTGACTAGGCTGCCTCCTCACTGGGCAGGGCAGCCCTGAAAAAAGGCAGCACAACAGAAACTCGTAAATAAAGCCCTAAGTCCCCAGGACAGAGCACCTGAGGGAAGAAAAAATAAAGGAGGGGATTTATGAGTTCTGCTGCAGCAGACTTAAACATACCTGCCCAGCAGCTCTGAATGAACAACGAAGCTCACAGCTCAGCACTTGAGCTCCTATAAATGACAGGCTGTCTCCTCAAGCAGCTCCCTGACCCTGGTATATCCAAAGAGTCACCTCATAAAGGAGAGCTCAGACAGATATCTGGCGGGTACCCTTCTGGGACAAAGATAGCAGAAGAAGAAACTGGCAGCAACCCTTACTGTTCTGCAGCCGCTGCAGGTGATCCCCAGGCAAGCAGGGCCATGAGTGGACCTCAGCAGTCCTACAACAGAGGGGCCAGACTATTAGAAGGAAAACTAAGAAACAGAAAGAAAAAATTTCATAATCAACAAACTGGACATCCACTCAGAGACCCAATCTGAAAGTCAACAGCTACAAAGACGACAGGTGGATAAATCCACAAAGATGGGAAGAAACTAGCAAAAAGGATGAAAACACCCAAAACCAGAATGCCTCTCCTCCTACAAGGGATCACAGCTCCTCACCAGCAAGGGAACAATGCTGGATGGAGAATGAGTGTGATGAATTGACAGAATAAGTCTTCAGAAGGTGAGTAATAAGAAACTTCTTGGACCTAAAAGAACGTGTTCTAACCCAATGCAAAGAAACTAGGAACCTTGAAAAAAGATTTGAAGAAATGCTAACGAGAATAACCAACTTAGGGAGGAATACAAGTGAATTGATGGAGCTGAAAAACACAACACAAGAACTTTGAGAAAAATATACAAGTTTCAACAGCCAAATTGACCAAGCAGTAGAAAGTATATCAGAGATTGAAGATAAACGCAATGAAATAAAACTAAAAGGCAAGATTAGAGAAAAAAAGGATAAAAAGGAATGAACAAAGTCTCCAAGAAATATGGGACTATGTGAAAAGACCTAATCTAGGTTTGATAGGTGTACCTGAATGTGACGAAGAGGATGAATTCAAACTGGAAAATACTCTTCAGGATATTATCCAGGAGAACCCCAACTTAGCAATGCAGGCCAATATAGAAGTCCAGGAAATACAGAGAACACCACAAAGATATTCCTCAAGAAGAGCAACCCCAAGGCACAAAATCGTCAGATTCACCAGGGTTGAAACGAAGGAGAAAATGCTAAGGGCAGCCAGAGAGAAATGTCGGGGTACCCATAAAGGGAAGCCCAGTAGACTCACAGCAGATCTCTCAGCAGAAAGTCTACAAGCCAGAAGAGAGTGGGGGCCAATATTCAACATCCTTAAAGAAAAGAACTTTCAACCCAAAGTTTCATATCCAGCCAAACTAAGCTTCATAAGTGAAGGAAAAATAAAATCCTTTGCAAACAGGCAAGTACTCAGAGATTTCATCACCACCAGACCTGCTTTACAAGAGCTCCTGAAAGAGGCACTAAACATAAAAAGGAACAACCAGTACCAGCAACTCCAAAAACATACCAGATGGTAAAGAGCATCAACACAATGAAGAAACTGCATCAACTAATGGGCAAAATAGCCAGCTAGCATCAAAATGGCAGGATCAAATTCACACATAAAAATATTAACCCTAAATGTAAATGGGCTAAATGCCCCAATAAAAAGACATAGACTGGCAAATTGGATGAAAAGCCAAAACCCATTGGTGTGCTGTATCCAGGAAACCCATCTCGCATGCAAGGATACACAAAGGCTCAAAATAAATGGATGGAGAAAGATTTACCAAGCATATGGAGAGCAAAAAAAAGCAGGAGTTGCAATTCTCATCTCTGATAAAATAGACTTTAAACCAACAAAGATCAAAAGAGACAAAGAAGGACATTACATAAGGCTAAAAGCATCAATGCAACAAGAAGAGCTAACAATCCTAAATATATATGCACCCAATACAGAAGCACCCATATATATAAGGCAAGTTCTTAATGACTTACAAAGAGACCTAGACTCCTAAACAATAATAGTGGGAGACTTTAATACCCCTTTGTCAATATCAGATCAATGAGACAGAAGATTAACAAGGATATCCAGGACTTGAACTCAGACCAGGACCAAGCAAACCTAATAGACATTTACAGAACTCTCCACCCCAAATCCACAGAATATACATTCTTCTCAGCACCACTTCACACCTACTCTAAAATTGACCACATAATTGGAAGTAAATCACTCCTCAGCAAATGCAAAAGAACGGAAATCATAACAAACAGTCTCTTAGACCACAGTGCAATCAAGTTAGAACTCAGAATTCAGAAACTAATGCAGAACTATACAGCTTTATGGAAACTGAACAACTGGCTCTTGAATGTTGACTGGATAAACAATGACATGAAGGCAGAAATAAAGATGTTTTTCGAAACCAATGAGAATGAAGACACAACATACCAGAATCTCTGGGACACATTTAAATCAGTCTCTAGAGGAAAATATATAGCAATAAATGCCCATATGACAAGCAAGGAGAGATCGAAAACTGAAACCCTATCATCAAAATTGAAAGAGCTAGAGGAGCAAGATCAAAAAATCTCAAGAGCTAGCAGAAGACAAGAAATAACTAAGATCAGAGCAGAGCTGAAGGAGATAGAGACACAAAAAACCCTTCAAAAAAATCAATAAATGCAGGAGCTGGTTTTTTGAAAGGATCAGCAAAATAGACCACTAGCCAGATTAATAAAAAAAAAAAAAGAGAGAATAATCAAATAGATGCAATAAAAAAAGATAAAGGGGATATCACCACAGATTCCACAGAAATTCAAACCATCATCAGAGATTATTACAAACAACTCTTTGCACACAAACTAGTAAAACCTGGAAGAAATGGATAAATTCCTGGACACTTGCACCCTCCCAAGCCTAACCAGGAAGAAGTCCAAACCCTGAATAGACCAATAACAAGGTCTGAAGTTGAGGCAGCAATTAAGAGCTTACCACCCAAAAAAAGCCCAGGTCCAGATGGGTTCACAGCCAAATTCTACCAGACATACAAAGAGGAGCTGCTACCATTCCTTCTGAAACTATCCCAAACAATCCAAAAATAGGGAAACCTTCCCAAATCATTTTATGAGACCAACATCATCCTGATACCAAAACCTAGCAGAGACTCAGTAAGAAAAGAATACTTCAGGCCAATATCCATGATGAACGTAGATGCAAGAATCTTCAATAAAATACTGACAAACCGATTGCAACAGCACATCAAAAAGCTTATCCACCATGATCAAGTAGGCTTCATCCCAGGGATGCAAGGCTGGTTCAACACACGTAAGTCTATAAACATAATACACCACATAAACAGAACCAAAGACAAAAACCACACAATTATCTCTACTGATGCAGAGAAGGCCTTACACAAAATTCAACAGCCCTTTATGCTAAAAACCCTCAATAAACTAGGTATTGACAGAACGTATCCCAAAATCATAAAAGCTATTTACGACAAACCCTCAGCCAATATCATACTGAATGGGCAAAAACTGGAAGCATTCCCATTGAAATCTGGCACTAGACAAGGATGACCTCTCTCACCACTCCTATTCAATATAGTACTGGAAGTTCTAGCCAGAGCAATCAGGCAAGAAAAAGAAATAAAGGATGTTCAAATAGGAAAGTAGGAAGTCAAATTGTCTCTATTTGTAGACAATATGGTTGTATATTTAGAAGACCCCATCGTCAGCCCAAAATCTCCTGAAACTGATAAGCAACTTCAGCAAAGTCTCAGGATACAAAATCAATGTGCAAAAATCACAAGCATTCCTATACACCAATAACAGACTTAAAGACAGCCAAATCAAGAACGAACTGCCATTCACAATTACTACAAAGAGAATAAAATACCTAGGAATACAACTAACAAGAAACGTAAAGGACCCCTTCAAGGAGAACTACAAACCACTGCTCAATGAAATAAGAGAGGACACAAACAGATGGAGAAACATTCCATGTTCATGGTTAGGAAGAATCAATATCGTGAAAATGGCCATACTGTCCAAAGTAATTTACAGATTCAACGGTATCCCCACCAAGCTACCAATGACCTTCTTCACAGAACTGGAAAAAAACCACCTTAAACTTCATATGGAACCAAAAGAGAGCCCACATAGCCAAGTCAATTCTAAGCAAAAAGAACAAAGCTGGAGGCATCACACTCCTGGACTTCAAAGTATAGTACAAAGCTACAGTAATCAAAATAGCATGGTACTGGTACAAAAACAGAGATATAGACCAATGGAATAGAACAGAGGCCTCCGAGGCAACACAACACATCCACAACCATCCAATCTTTGACAAACTGGACAAAAATAAGCAATGGGGAAAGTATTCCCTGTTTAATAAATGGTGTTGGGAAAACTGTCTAGCTGTGTGCAGAAAGCTGAAACTGGACCCCTTCCTGACACCTTACACTAAAATTAACTCCAGATGGATTCAAGACTTAAACATAAGACCAACACCATAAAAACCCTAGAAGAAAATCTAGGCAAAACCATTCAGGACATAGGCATAGGCAAGAACTTCATGACCAAAACACCAAAAGCATTGGCAACAAAAGCCAAAATAGACAAATGGGACCTAATCAAACTCCACAGCTTCTGCACAGCAAAAGGAGCAGTCATTAGAGTGAATCGGCAACCAACTGAATGGAAAAAATTTTTGCAGTCTCCCCATCTGACAAAGGGCTGATATCCAGAATCTACAAAGAACTAGAACAGATTTACAAGAAAGAAACAAGCCCATTCAAAAGTGGGCAAAGGATATGAACAGACACTTTACAAAAGACATACATGAGGCCAACAAACATATGAAAAAATGTTCATCATCACTGGTCATTAGAGAAATGCAAATCAAATCTACATTGAGATACCATCTCATGCCAGTTAGAATGGCAATCATTTAAAAATCTGGAGATGACAGATGCTGGAGAGGATGTGGAGAAATAGGAACACTTTTACACTGTTGGTGGGAGTGTAAATTAGTTCAACCACTGTGGAAGACAGTGCGGCGATTCCTCAAGGATCTAGAAATAGAAATTCCATTTGACCCAGCAATCCCATTACCAGGTATATATCCAAAGGATCATAAATCATTCTATAAGGACACATGCACACAAATGTTCATTGCAGCACAGTTTACAATAGCAAAGACCTGGAACCAACCCAAATGCCCATCAATGATAGACTGCACAGAGAAAATGTGGCACATATACACCATAGAATATTATGCAGCCATCAAAAATGATGAGTTTGTGTCCTTTGTAGGGACATGGATGACCCTGGAAATCATCATTCTCAGCAAACTGACACATGAACAGAAAATCAAACACTACATGTTCTCACTCATAGGCAGGTGTTGAACAATGAGAACACATGGACACAGGGAGGGGAGCATCATACACTGGGGTCTGTCGGGGGGGGAAATAGGGGAGGGACAGCAGGGGGTGGAGAGTTGGGGAGAGATAGCGTGGGGAGAAATGCCAGATATAGGTGATGGGGAGGAAGGCAGCAAATCACACTGCCATGTGTGTACCTATGCAACAATCTTGCATGTTCTTCACATGTACCCCCAACCTAAATTGCAATAAAAATTATATATATATAAAAAAGTTTGAATAAATTATCCATTAATTTGCCCTATCAAGATCTATAGCTGAAAAAGTGTCTGAGGGAAGAAACCCTCTACTGCCATCAATATACTGTCACTTCTACTTGGAAACTAATTATTCCATTTTGTTTAACAATGTTTCTTCAGGAAAAACAAAGTTACTCAGATGATTTTTCAATATACCTTATTCAAAGGTAAAGTTTTGTGTGTGTGTGTACACATTTAGTTTTACTGTAACAAAGCAACTTGTACACTTTCAACGCTTAAAACTGAGCATCATCTTTACTTTCCAGTGAAACAAAGGGAAAATTAAAAAATGAATGGGAACAAAATTACAATAGAAAATGTCAATTCCAAATAAGATCCTACAGGTTCTGCTGATTCTCCCATTGAGTGGCAGGGCTCAGGTCGTCATTAGGAGAGAATTTATTTTAAAAGTGTCATCTTAAACTGCAAGGATGTCTGTCAAACATCACAATTAAAAACCCCAAAGGAGAAGCCATGTTGTCAAAATGCCCACTTAACCTACCCAAACATCTCAAACCCACCCTTTGCTGACCTTCTATAGCCCCATTTAAAAAAATTTTTTCTTTTTTTAAACAAGACAAAGTAGATACATGTTGGTAAATACTAACTGTCTATATTTACATAGAGACACAGAGTACTCCTGAGCCCAATATACAGAGAAACGAGGAAAAAAGCTAGAATTCTACTACACAGCGGCCTAGCACCCTCCAGCTTCCAGCAGAGTGAAGGAAGCAGGTTGTTCTTTTTTTCCCACAGAGTTCGGTGGTGTTGATTCCACACAGATTTTGTTCAGACAGGAAGGGATAAAAATGAATTTTGAACAGAATGGGGTAGAGACTCTTTTCCCATTGTATTCTGCTCAAGATATTTCCCCCAAAATAAATTGAGAACTATGGTGTAGAGAGAAAAGAGACTTCTAAAACAGGGTGACTGAGCACAAAAGGAAAAAAAAAAAAAGACTGCAACTTGCTCCCAGGGACCGGAGAAAATTTAGGTAAAGATTTTTAATACATGTAGGCACCTTCTCCGGAGTCATAACCATGCTCATTTCAATTCCTTGCATGATGGGTTTGACTTACTCATGTGTTTCAATATGCCTTTATTAAGGGAACTAACTCAAGTGAAGTGCTTGGCAAGTACCTAGTAGATGGTAATAACTTCATAATGGTAACTATTATCATTCTTATTATCTGCCATGCACATTAATGGGAAGGATTAAACTTTTTCAAAGTCACCCTCTAAATAATTACTTGGTAGTAAAGAAACTTACTTTTTAAATCTACTCCACATCTTTATATAAAAGAGAGTGTATATAATACAATGAAGTTACAAAAATGACGGTAGGGTTGACGATGTAGACCACAGTTTCTTGTGACGTTTTACATGTACAGTCATCAAATATCCTTCAGTTTAATGGAGAACCATGACAAAGCCACATACACTTTGACACCACAAAGCTTGAGATTTTTACAACAGTGGGAAAATAGCTCAAGGTAGCAACTGACAGATTTCTTTACCTTTTCTTCCCCCCCCCATATAAAATTTCATCTTTTATAGTCTTAAGGATCTTATCCCCAACCTAACAATGGGGCATGTGTCACTTACTGCTATGGAAGAAGAAAGAGCCACCTGACTTTGTCACAGAAAGAGTCACTGAAGTTTAAGTAGCTGATTTAAGTTTTAGAAAGAGTCAGATATATAACTACAGAGTGAGCTTGGTTTCCTAAAGTAAGTTAAAAGTCCCAGTGAGCACAGAAACATGTATGGAATTAACAAGAAGAGAACACCAGATTTTCCTAAGTGAGGAACACTACCCCCAGGAATTTCTCAGGCCCTGCACTGGACTTAAAGAATCAGAAATTCTCCAGGTGATTCTGGAATATGCTGAAGTTTGAGAATTAATACTAGGGTCAACCAGTGCCAGGGAAGCTATCTGGGAGGTGGTATGACGTCAACTCTCCTGATTGTCTTTGGAGTACTACCCAACAAAGTCAGATTGTGTGGCATTTGGTGACATTCAGCAAAAATGAAATCTATCTCAGCTCCCAGGTTTTGCATATTTCCCTAAACTGCCTTTTTCCACATGGAAAACTCCACTTTCCAATAGATTTGGATACTTGGAAAACCCCTTCAACAGAGAGTAGTATCCTAGATGCCTACAAGGTTGATGAAGATGAACCAGGGAGAAATGAGTTTGTGAAGAAGTCAGATAAAGAGTTCCCACAAAGGCAGGGCACATATGGGACATAGGGATTTTGTTACTCCGGCATATTAGCACACTCCTGATGTAAAGATCCACACCCTTCAAGGATTAGATTTAAAAAGACATTTCACTGGTCAAATAAATTAGGCAACTGTGAAGACTTAAAAAATGTGGCACATAGACATTCACCATACCAGTATAAACATAAGATGTAATGTTATATGCAAAAACAAAATTACATGTGATATACAAAATACTATAAAGATATATGCATGTATGTTTAAATAATAGTGGAAAATCAGGCAATTAAACCATTCTTGATGACTTCTAGAGAAAAAGAGTATGATAGGAAAATGGAGAGGGTAGTTTAAGCTCTTGCTTGATTACCTTCTCTAACTGTCTTTTTTCACCCAAAAGCATTACTATTATAATACATATTTTTAAAGAAATTAAGAAGTCACAAATGAAATTAAATACAAATCATTTTTGTGACTAACACGTGGCTCTCAAACATTTACAGCTTTTTATTAATTTCAATTGATTCATCAAGTTGAATATCTATCTTTGGAAAAATAGTCTTGTTACATTCTGTATCTTGCTGTAAGGTGTCATGGCTCATCACATAAATTTCAGAATAGACCATATAATTTGAAAAGGAAATCTACCAAAACTTTTTCTGTGTCTCTGTACTGAATACTAATATTTTCTTTTCTAATACATTAATCTTCTCAAATTAATCAGCTACTCCTGAGAGATTTTTTCCATAGTACATTTAATGCACTTTGATAGAATTCTTACAAAAATAAGTTTTTTTTGTAAAGGGGAGAAGACCTAGACAAAACCAGGTGGTATGGAATTAGAGTTGAAAATATATGAACTCGTATTTAGCTTAATATAGATACAGACAGATATATTTATATAAATGGGATAGTATACATACCTATGTCTTCTAGCTCTGTCTTCTGAAAAAGCCTAGAACCAATACTGTGCTACTAGCAACTAGTGTACCCAGCATCAGATCATGATTTATCATAACATTCTCCAATAAAATGAACCATGGCTCCTTGGAATAGTGTCTGTGCTAGAACTATGTAGGAAATACACAAGACAGACCTGGAGTAACTTGCAGTGTGACAAATGGATGAGGGTGTGTCAAAGAGACACAGAAGCCAAACACTGATCTCGAGCTCTGAAGAGCTCATGATGGCCAAAGATAGAACAATTTCAATGGGAGCCACCTTTCCTGACTTGTTTCCCAAGAGTAAGTATAGAAAGGGGGGGAAATGTAACTTTACATTAGAGAAACCTGGTAAACACTACCTCAGCCAGATGGTCAAGGTTAACATCAGTGATAAGTCATGTTGACTGTATGTACCCTTGATGTATGAGAAAAATAGTACGTTACCTTTGTGGTTTTCCTCCCCAAAATCCATAACCCCAGTAAAACCTTGACAAAAATTTCAGACAAACTAAACTGAGGGACATTTTACAAACAATCAGGTAAGGTCTCCTCAAAATGACCAAGAATAGTCTTAGAAGCTTACAGCCAAGAAGAGCCTAAGGAAACCTGACAACTAAACATGAGCTGTCCTGAAGCAGCAACTACCATAACACTGAGACAGGAATGAGCTCAGCATGTCTAAGTAGCAGAAAGGCCCATGAGGCCAGCCTACTGGGAGCAGGCAGGGAAATAAATGGTCAAGAAGGAGTTAGAGAAGCGGGGCACAGTGGGTCATGCTTGTAGTCCCAGAACTTTGGTGGCCAAGGTGGGAGGATTGCTTGAGCACAAGAGTTCAAGACCAGTCTGTGCAACATAGCAAGACCCCATGTCTACAAAAAAAAAAAAAAAAAAAAAAAAAATTAGCTGGGCATGGTGGCATGTGTCTGTAGTCCCAGATGCTCAGAAGGCTGAGGTGGGAGGATCCCCTGAGCCAAAGAGGTAAGGCTAGATCATGCTACTGCACTCCAGTCTGTGACAGAAAGAGACCCATTCTCAAAAAAAAGATGGGGTTAGGGAGACAGAGTGCTTCTTGACCCTCGGCACATTAGAATCATTTGGGAAGCTTTTCAAAAATACCAGTGGCCAGAACCTACCCACAAAGGATTGCTTTAACTAGTCTGAATCGAAAACAAATTACAGTTACACACAGTCACATGGCTTAATCTACACAAGGTATTGTGAGGATAAAGTAAGACACAAGAATATAAACTGCAATTCTGTTACGTAAAGATCAAAATCAAGAAAAAACAAATGATATACTGTTTAAGGGATATATATATATATGTTAAAATTCCCCCAAAACAAAGGTATTATGAATACAGCATTTAAGAAATTTAGCATAGTATTTTTTTTCTCTTTTGATTTTTTTTTTTAATTTATGTTCTGGGATATATGTGCAGAATGTACAGGTTTGTTACATAGGTATATAGGTGCCATGGTGATTTGCTGCACATATCAACCCGTCATTTAGGTTTTAAGCCCAACATGCATTAGGTATTTGTCCTAATGCTCTCTCTCCCCTTTTCCCCCACCTCGTGTTGTTACCTTTCCTGTGTCCTGGTGTGTGATGTTCCCCTCACTATGTCCATGTGTTCTCACTGTTCAACTCATACTTATGAGTGAGAACACGTGGTGTTTGATTTTCTGTTCCTGTGTTTGTTGGATGAGAATGATGGCTTCCAGCTTCCCATGTCTCTGCAAAGGACATGAACTCATCCTTTTTTATGGCTGCAGAGTATTCCATGATGTATATGTGCCACATTTTCTTTATTCAGTCTATTATTGATGGGCATTTGAGTTGGTTCCAAGTCTTTGCTATCGTAAATAGTGCTGCAATAAACATATGTGTGCATGTGTCTTTATAGTAGAATGATTTATAATCCTTTGGGTATATACCCAGTAATGGGATTGCTGGGTCAAATGATATTTCTGATTCTAGATCCTTGAGGAATCACCACACTGTCTTCCACAATGTTGGAACTAATTTACATTCCCATCAACAGTAAAAAAGCATTCCTATTTCTCCACAGACTCACCAGCATTTACTGTTTCCTGACTTTTTAATAATTGCCATTCTAACGGGTGTGAGATGGTATCCTCATTGTCGTTTTGATTTGCATTTCTCTAATGACCAGTGATGTTGAGCTTTTTTACATATGTTTGTTGGCCACATAAATGTCTCCTTTTGAGAAGTATCTGTTCATATCCTTTGCCCACTTTTTGATGGGTTTGTGAGTTTTTTCCCTTGTAAATTTAGCAGTCTTTCTAAGAGGGATTCTAAGGGGTCCTAAAAGGTAAGTGTAAAGATTCTTCCTAAACTGGAGGCTTGGAATACAAATGTTCATTTAACATTAATAGCTATTCTTTAAACCACAAATATGTATATTATTTCATATTATGGAATACTTCACTATTTAAGAACATTTAAATATTAACCACAATTTTAGTTCCCCAGGCATGCAATAATCAAGTTGGTAGGTTATTCTATTGTGCTCTTCCCTGAGATGATCCATATTTTCAAAGGACCAATCGTAAACCAGTCTAGTGGAAGGTGCCTTGCATGGTAAGGCATCTGAATTACTAAGAACCAACGGTGGAACTATGAGCACTTAACTTAAAGATTAAGCTAAAGAGAAATGTGAGAGGAGTCTTCAAATATAGGAATAACTATTATGTGAAAGAAGAAACCAACTTAGGTTTTGGAACTACAGTACAATTAGACCAATGGATTTCTGCAATCAGGAAGCAGACTTCAGCTCAGCATAATGAGAGATCTGTGTAAACAGGATGAGCAGTCAAGATTTGATGAATTTTTCTTTACTAACATTTTTTAAATAGAAGCTAGATGGCTGTGCAGGATAAATACTGAAAGAAGATTCTCACTTTAGAATAGTCTAAATGATCTTAGTAGTTAGCCTAAGGCATTGCTTATAAATGCGTGTGCTAAATTGGTTGGTAAAATACCAGTTTCACTCACGATTGCACACAGTGGGCTGCAGTCAGAATCCACACTGGGTTGATGATGGCACCTCCACATTGGTAATCGCCTAGAAACCTCAGACCCACATGCCATGGCCAACAGTGGGGGCAGGCTTCTTCCCCTCCTGCTATTCTTCTGGAAAGCCACTGGGAACTAAATGGAGGGATGCCACAGACATCTACAGTAAAGATGAAACCAACAACCCATAAGGTTTCAGTAATTTGGAACACATTCCTCTAATAGATTGCCATAGTTAACAGCAGTGATTCTGAAACACCAGATGGGATTTATAACAATACTGACTCCCAAAACTCACCACTGAAAAATCTGATTTTAAGAAGCCTGCCCAGGTGACTATGCTAGGCAATCAGAATTTTAGGTACTGGCCTACAGAATTGTATTTATTCATTTAGCAAGTATTTATTTAGTGCTTGCTATTTGCTAGGCACTGTTCTAAACATTGATGATATATTATTGGTGGAATTGAACAAATGATTAAAATACTGGCCCCTCATGGGACTTACATTCTAGTAGGAAAATTTCAAGTTTGTTAGCCCAGTACATGAAGTTCTTTACTGTATCTTGTTTTAGTTCTGGTTCTCATTGTATGAATCCACGTATCAATCCTCAAACATATTACATTTGTTTGGACATCTAAATGCTGTTCTCTTATCAGGAATTGGTAAGACCCACAGCTCAATTGTTAATCTCTAGGAAGCCTTCTCCAACCCCCTCAGCCCCACAAGAAGCAGGTATTTTCTCCTCTAATAGCTCCTTGTGCAACTTTCTATTCCAGACTATCAACTTGAACATATTCAACCCATGCATGTGGAACAATGAGGGATCATAGTATTCACCAAGATGCCATAGAGCATAAGGAAATTAAAAGATGCCAGTGCAAATTTAAAACAAACCAGAAAAACTTTTTCTCCCTTTGTCCCACACTGACCCTAGAAGTCATTTTAGATATTAAGTTTGTAAAGAAATAGATGAGCACAAAAGATTGCTTTATACCCTTTTCTTCCTAATGTGAAGCGTACTTGTTCTTCTCTCTATTTATGAGTCTAACTATAAATCCAAATAGGACTTTGGAAGTTTTATAAACCTAAATATAAGACTTATTCTTCTTCACTGTGGTGTTATAACAGATATAAGATAAGGACTTCCAAAAGAGATGTCTAGTTAATCAATAAACAAGATTAAACAGATAGTAATAATATGCCGTCAACTCACCATGCAGAATAGCTTTTGCAGTAGATATAGGATTGGTTTGGGGCATTGGCATTGGTTCAGTTTTGTTGGAAGACTCTAGAAGAAAAAAAAATTAACTGAAAATAATTAGAGAAGCTACACTAACTGACCCCATTTGCTTACCCTGGTAAAACATAAAGCCACTCTACTGTAGATCTCACTAACATCACCATTCATACACTAGATGCCAGATCCCAGAAATGTGATTTCTTGCATCTCTCTTAATATTCCTGTTGCATCTGACTCTTTCAAGCACTTCTTCCCTCCTTGGCTTCCTGATATTAATCTCATAGTTTTCCTTATATATTGATGGTTGTCTGTTTTCATTATGTCTTTTTTTTCAGGATCTCATTGCTTAGCCTGAAAAGATATTGCCAAGGTAATGTTTATTACTCTATTTTTATTAATCGACATGTAGACGACTTCCAAATTTCTCTCTTCAATCTAAATCTCTTTCCTGAATCCTAGACCTAAGACTTTTAGATATCCCCACTTGAATTTCCCACAAGCTAATATCTACATGTCTTAAATTGTACTAAGTTATTTTAACAGTCAATGTGGTCTTGTTCTTACATTTCTCTATCATCTAGTGGCTTCTACCGTTCACCTCACCACTCATGCTAGGATCCTGAAAATTATACTTGTGAAGGTTAATACTGAGTGTTGATTGGATTGAGGGATACAAAGTATTAATCCTGGGTGTGTCTGTGTGGGTGTTTCCAAAAGAGATTAACATTTGAGTCAGTGAGCTGGGGAAGGCAGATCCACCCTTAATCTGGTGGGCATAATCTAATCAGCTTTCAGCTAATATAAAGCAGGCAGAAAACCATGAAATAGACAAGCCTAGTCTCCCAGCTTACATCTTTCTCCCATGCTTCCAGCCCTCGAACATCGGACTCCAGATTCTTCAGTTTTAGGGCTGGGACTGGCTCTCCTTGCTCCTCAGCTTGCAGATAGTCTATTGTGGGACCTTGTGATTGTGTAAGTTAATACTTAATAAACTCCTCTGTCTCTCTCTTTATATATATATATACACACACATACACACTCACACATATACATATGTCACTATGGAGAGGAGATGCTCTCTCTATATATATCTCTCTCTATATATGTATATATACATATATATACACATGTAAATATGTGTGTATATGTGTATATATATACATATATATACACATGTAAATATGTGTGTATATGTGTATATATATATACATATATATATATAGAATCTCCTCTATATAGCGATATATATAGAGAGACAGAGAATCTGTATAGCGATATATGTATGTATATATAGAAAGATCTCTCTCCATATATATATATAGAGAGAGAGAGAGATCTCTATAGATATATAGATATGTATATACATATACATATACCAAGATACATATACATATATCAAGAGATATATATGTATATATATCTCTCTCCATATATATATATATATGTGTGTGTGTGTGTGTGTGTGTGTGTGTGTGTGTGTGTGTATCTATCCCTCTAAGAGAACCGTAATACTGGACTTGTATTCATATAGTCCATCTCCACAATATATATAATCAAACAATACATCTAGAATAAATTCTTTACAAAGATTTTTTTCAGTACTTTTCTTGCATGTAAGTTCATTAATAATCTTCCAGATGACTCTGGAGTCACAGAGACCAAGTTCTGACTCTACCTCTTGCCAGCTGTGCATCTTTTGGAATGTTACTTACCTTCTTTTTTTTTTTTTTAATTGTACTTTAGGTTCTGAGGTACCTGTGCAGATCATGCAGGATTGTTGCATAGGTACATACATTGCAATGCAGTTTGCTGCCCCCATCCACCCTGTCACCTACATCTGGCATTTCTCCCCATGTTATCCCTCCCCAACCTCCCTACCTCGTGCTGTCCCTCCTCTAGTCCCCCCAACAGACCCCAGTGTGTGGTGCTCCCCTCCCTGTGTCTATGTGTTCTCATTGTTCAACACCCACCTATGAGTGAGAACATGCAGTGTTTGATTTTCTGTTCTTCTGTCAGTTTGCTGAGAATGATAGTTTTCAGATTCATCCATTTCCCTAACAAAGGACATGAACTCATCATTTTTTATGGCTGCATAGTATTCCATGGTATATATGTGCCACATGTAGCTTGTCCAGTCTATCATTGATGGGCATTTGGGTTGGTTTCAGGTCTTTGCTATTGTAAACAGTGCCTCAGTTCCCTCACTGGTGAAAGGAGAGCAATGCACATAGCTCCTATGTATGTAAGGAGGAATAAATGAGATAATGCATGTGAAATGCTTAGTCAATACCTACTACAGAGCGAGTAATCAATACATGTTAGCTAGCTATCCTGTTACTCTGGCACTTACAATTTAACGCCTCATGTTCAACATGATCTAAACCCTGCCTTTTCTATTATTCCCTCCAAAACTCAAACCATGTTGAGTTATTTGTAGTTTTCTTATACATTGTCCATTCTCTTTTGTTAGGGTTTTTGCATATGATATTGTTTTTGTCTGAGTAACTTGTACTTTATCTTCCAGAATGCTGCGATACCTACTAACTCTTCAAACCCCTCTAACTTGGCAAAATGGAGCCAGTCAATCTTATTTCAGAATTACCTTCCTTAAACCTAATTCTCTTCTTTCTGTATGTGGCGCGTGGAATCTTCATGTTCCAGTGGATGCCATTTCTTGAGCATTACATGAGGCATCCTAAAGCACAGATTCCTGGGCCCCATCCCAGATCTACAGAATCTATGTCTCTGGGGGTGGACCCAGAAATCTGCATTTTTATTATGCTTACAAAAGGGATTGATAGCCTACGTTTAGGTAAACATGGCTAAATTATCTTCCCTGTAACCATTTTCATAAGCAAAAGTCCTTATTACACAAGTGTTTATGTTCACCTGAGGGCAAAAACGTGAATCTAGCCTTAAAGCCTTGGCAACGATTTATACCATCACTTTTAAAATGTGCCACCACCATGTTACTAGAACTGAATGTTGAAGTGATGGTCAAGATTCTACAAACGTTAGCTGAAAAGTTTTGGGGAAGTTTGATTCATAGTTACAATTTTAAAAAGTCAGAACACAGAATAAAATATCACCCAATTAATTTTCTAATCAACTACTTCAGTTTTCTCCAACTTTTACTTGTATGCACACCCTTACATTCATGTGAGAATTAAATGTTAGTTTCACAATAACAATGCACTGTAATTTTAACTGCACAGAAAAAGCTCTATAAATAAGGACATTTGATTTCCAGTATGCACAGAAACTCAACTGGTTATTACTTTGCAGACAATAAGAGGTGGGTTAAAAAAACAAAACACCCAAGCCTGTGTATTCCTTTTTCCACAGAGGACATAAACATACTTGATTAGAGAGGTAACACTTGAAGTCACTTTCATGGAAACCTCATACTATACATGCGCTGTTCTGCAAAATCATGGCATTGTGCTCTCACTAAGCTGCCCTTAATGTCTAAATAAATATTACAAGTCCATCTATAAACCTGGCCTCTTACCCACACAAAACCCTACCTGAAGGACAAATACTAGGTCCTAAAAAAGTGGTTAGAGGGCTGGATGTTAATTCTTCATACTCAGTAAATTATCAGGTCACAACTAAAAGTATATTTGAAGTTTTAAATGTCTTAAAATTAATTATCAGACCCACATAGAAATTATAGCTTTTGGTTACTTTTCTCGGACACAAATACCAAAATATCAGCAACAGAAGAAATTAAATACAGAAAGAAGGAAGCTTTAAAATTTATCTTAAATAACTGCCAAAAATTTACTCACTGTTACCATTTTATCCTTTCTCTTGGGACTGCCTTTTCACCTTACATATAGTCTGAAACAATCTTTACATTTTGCACATTTCCATTAAAAACTTTACTGGTGAATTAATTGCTGGCTTATGAGTTTTAAAGCTAAAGTATGGTATTCTGAGTTTCTAGAGCAAGAAATTCACATTCCTACTCTACCTTATGGTACCCAAGGAAGCCAGCCGGTGTTGCAGCTACTCTGATTAGTCTAACACTTTCATATTTAAAGGATGACTGCTATCTACCTAACTTGTGCTCTTCTTCAGAACTAGCAAAAATCACAACAGCATCATAAATACAGTTTTGACTAAATTCAACAGTAAAGTCCTCAAATGCCAACTGTACAAATGAAACATAAGGAGAGAAACGTTCAAAGAGGAGAAGAGAGAAGCTTAACGGATTTTCCTCTGCGTATTTAAAGGCTCCTTGTCACATTCTCATATGCCTTCACATAGAAATGTAAATAACTGCAGTCTCTTTGAAGGGCAATTTGGCAATGACTACCAGGTTTAAATGCGCAAACCCCCTGAGCAAGCAAGTCTACTTCCGGGAATTATACATAACCGTATGTGTCCAAAGATGCTGGCGGATATTCATGGCAACAGTGGCAGATATTCATGACACCATGGCTGGTATGAGCAAAGACTAGAAACTCAGTAAACATCTGTTAATAGGGAGCTAGTTTAACATGTTCTGACATATCATACAATATTTTATGCAGTTATTAAAAAGATCTCTGTGGGCTCATCTGGAAAGATCTTCAAGATATTTTTCAGTGTACAAGACATTGCCAAGCAGCATACGTACATGCACACACACACACACACACACACACACACACATGAATGTACATTAGTAAAGCTCAAAATACCTCCCAAGGACACTGTAGTAAGTTATCAGTGTTTGCCTCCAGCGGTAGGATGGGGATCTGATGAGGAGCCTTACTTTTTGTTGTATACACTTTTAAACCACTGAAAGTCTTCAAAACCACACACACCCAATTAATTTTCAGAGTAAAAGAAATGGCAAATGGCAAAACTTCTAGTCATAATGGCAATTTAACAACTGACATGAATTAAGTTCTGCCTAACTAATGTAACTAAATTCTCTATGAAGTAAAGTGATTCCTCAGTTGCCTACCTTTATAATGTATTTCTCTGGAGCATGAATGAAACAATGACACCTTACATTACTGGAATACAAATCAGGATACTTGGGAGAGTGAATTGTCCCTTCTACCAATATAACCAGATTCTTACAACCTGACCCTGTGGATGCATTGGGGAAATTCAAAGTGAATGGCCAAAGGCATTTCCTCCTCCTCATACCTACATCAAGGGAAAATGGCAGGGAAGTAAATACCTGAAACACTCACCTGTTTCTGAGTTCTGTACAGCAGTAAAAGTAAGCTCAAAGCCACTGCCACTGTCTTCTGTATCAGAAACAAATGTAACCATGGCCTTATTGGTCTCTGTCAGCAATGGTGAGGGCAATATATTTCCACAGACTTTATCTTAAAAGAAGAAAAGGAAAGTAAAATAACATTACTAAGAAGTGGTGGAAACTTACACGTGTTTGTTTTTCATCATCTTCCACAAGCTCTCTGGTCTAAACACACTAAGCTATTTAGTGGTCCTTTAATCATTCCGCATTCCCTGCTTCAGTGACTTTGCTATTCCATTTGCCTTCTCACCCTGTCTCACATGTCCAAATTCTACTTACACTTCAGGGCCTAATTCGAAATTCAGCTCTCCCATAAACTGTACCAGACAACCACTGGAAATAAGAGCTACCTTTTCTGAATCACTGCAGCACATTCCCTGTTCTAACAGCATTCTCTACTTTGTGTTACACCTTTGATTATCTCAAACTACAAACTTATTTGGGCAGAGAGTGCTTTTTCTTGAAAAATGCCCAGTACCTAGTATGATAGCTCATACACAGTTAATTTTTAACAAATGACTGGTTGAAAGAATAATTGCTGTGTAAATAGCAGGCTTGAGCATGAAATAATTTAGTCAATAAATATTACAACCCCTAGCACAACACTTTGTCTATAGATTTCTGTCAAATATGTGTGAAGAGATATTTGTCCTAACCATTGGCCTTATGGAGACCTAGAGATCAAGGTCTATACCAGCTGTGGAGAGCTTCTATCATGTTTAACATGTAGTTTTTCAACGAAATTAGATATATCGGTTTTGTTTATGCATCTTAAAGAGGTATTCAATAAAAGAAATTGAACGATATGAAATGATTGATTGTTACGAGAAAAAAACTGTATCAAACAATGTAAAATTCAGAGTGTATGTGTAAATAGATACATGTCACAGTGCTAATAGAGATTATCTCTAGGTAACAGGGTTATGAATGGTTTTTATTTTCTTCCTTTTGCTCATCTGTATTTACCAAATTTGGTAAACATGTACCCACTTTTGTGATTAAAAAATTGCCTCAAAAGGAAGTTTTCTGACGACTGTGACATCAATTGCATTCAATACTGTTATTGAACTTCAGAAATAAATGTGGTGTCTGGTGTCCAACTTAGAAAAACACTGAAGAGAATGGTCAGTGTGCTGTTCACTGTTCCCACTCTTACCTACCCACCCCTTAACCATTCTAGAAAGGAACAGTATGTACAATAAGATGATTGCCCTTGGTACAGAAATTCTATTTTTTAATTTTTATTTTCTTGAGTAAAGTAAAAGCAAGTTTATAAGGAAAGTAAAGAAATAAAGAATGGCTACTCCGTAGGCAGATGCCAGAAATTTTATTTTAGATCTCTTAATTTCTTTTTGGTCTTTTAGATAATCTAAAATGATAAATAAAAACAAATGTAACATACTTACTAATAAGCACTCCATTGCTTGATTGTAAAGATACATAGTCATGATCACATCCAAATTTTAGCAGGATAATTTTATCTTCTGGTACCATTATTTTCCAAATATATAAGCTGAGGTAGGGAAAGGTGAAAAAATATAATAAATGGCAGAGTCAAATGTGATAAATAAAATCTAGTACCTGTGGCTTTAGCTCATAACTCAACAAAAATATAATTTTATAGAATATTAGAAGATAAAAGGTAATGGAACATTTTATATGAGAAAAATTTGTGCTCAAATTGCTAACATTTGTCTGACAAATAGACAGGTGTTAATTGGAGAATGATCAGAAACCACCCTTTAAATTTCATTTAGTTATAAAATACTAGAATTTTGATCTATAAATGGAAGAAACCCAAAATTCAGCTGAGTTATTAGCCTAATTAAAATTCATATTTATCCAGAGCTTGAATTATGAATGATTCTTATGAATTATGAATTGATCATGTAGTATATGCTAACCTTAAACAGTCACAAAGTCCAAAGTCATCCTAAGTCACAGTCCCTGAGTTACAATGTCATCTCTTTAACTCCCAGTAAGGTCAGCTGTGACTTTTCACTAACATTTTTAAAAGCATATTGAGCTCTTGGTAGTGCTGGTCCTACATGTCAGGGTTCAGCAGATGGCAGAGGAACAGGTGAAAAGCAGAGCCCAGTGCCCAGCGGTCAGCTCCCTTGGAAGTCCTGCTGAAGCAATTTTTAGGTCTTTAAGAGAGAGGCGAGATCCAAGATTGCCAAATAAGTACAGCTCTGGATTGCAGTTCCCAGTAAAAACACAGAAGGTGAGTGATCACCACATTTCCAAATGAGTTTTTACTGCCCACAGACCAGGAGATTCCTGGGCAGAAAAGCACCATGAGTCTCCAGCGTGGCTGTTTCAGCTGGCACAGCAGGTCTCCGCACAAAAACTCACACAAATCCAGGCACTATTTCAACTGGCGACTGGAACGCCTGGGAGATAGAGTCACTGTTCAACTGAAAAAAAGGAGGCTGAAACAGGGAGCCAGGTGATCTGGCTTGGCTGGTCCCACCCCCACAAAAACCAGCAATCTGAAATTCTCTGGATTGAGAGTTTAACAGCAAGCACAGCTGGACCCGGGACAGTTCAGTTCTGTGGGGGGAATGGCATTTGCCATTACTGGGGCAGTCCGCCACTACTGAGGCAGTCCATTACCGAGGCAGTCCACCATTACAAAGACAGTCCATCATTACCGAGGCAGACCACGATTACAAAGACAGTCTGCCATTACTGAGGCAGACTGCTATTACTGAGGCAGTTCTAACTATACCCCTATAAACAAATCTGCAAGGAGGTTCACACAGCAGCTGGGCAGAGCCCATGGCAGCTCCGCAACACCTCTGCTGGCAGACTGTGACTAGGCTACCTCCTCACTGGGTAGGGCATCTCTAAAAAAAGGCAGCAGAATGACAGGAACTTATAAATAAAGCCCCACCTTTCCAGGACAGAGCACCTAGGAAAAAAAGGCGGTTGAGTTCTGCTGTAGCAGACTTAAATGTACCTTCCCAGCAGCTCTGTACAGAACAACAGAGCTCACAGCTCAGCACTTGAGAGACAGACTGTCTCCTTAAGCAGCTCTCTGACCCCCCTATACCCAAAGAGACACCTCATAAAGTAGAGCTCATGCTGACATCTGGCGAATATCCTTCTGGGACAAAGACAACAGAAGAAGAAACTGGCAGTAACCCTTACTGTTCTGCAGCCACTGCAGATGATCCCCAGGCAAGCAGGGCCTGGAGTGGACCTCAGCAGTCCTACAGCAGGGGGGGCCTGACTGTTAGAGGGAAAACTAAGAAACAGAAAGAAATAACTTCATCAGCAACAAAAAGGACATCCACTGAAGAGACCCCATCTGAAAGTCACCAACCACAAAGACCATAGGTAGATAAATCCACAAAGATGGGAAAAAACCAGTGCAAAAAGGATGAAAATACCCCAAACCAGGATACCTCTCGTCCTCCAAGGGATCACAACTCCTCACCAGCCAGGGAACAACACTGGATGGAGAATGAGTCTGTTGAATTGACAGAAATAGCCTTCATAAAGTGGATAATAACAAACTTCTCTGGGCTAAAAGATCATGTTCTAACCCAAAGCAAAGAAACTAAGAATGTTGAAAAAAGATTTGATGAAATGCTAATGAGAATAAACAGCTTAGAGAGGAAGATAAATGAATTGATGGAGCTGAAAAACACAACACGAGAACTTCGTGAAGTGTACACAAGTATCAATAGCCAAAGCAGAAGAAAGGATATCAGAGATTAAAGATCAACTCAATGAAATAA
>PVKV010019033.1:0-43215 GCA_004027835.1 Alouatta palliata
ACAAAGAGACTTGGACTCCCACACAATAATAGTGGGAGACTTTAACACTACATTGTCAATATTGGACAGATCAATGAGACAGAAGGTTAACAAGGATACCCAGGACTTGAACTTAGACCTCGAACAAGTAAACTTAATAAACATTTACAGAACTCTCTACTCCAAATCCACAAAACATACATTTTCTTCAGTAACACATTACATCTATTCTAAAAGTGATCATGTGGTTGGAAGTAAATCATTCCCCAGCAATTCCATAGCATTTCATAGGTTTAAATGAAATATTGGTTGGCTGTTTGTATTTTCCTCCCTTATTCCTTCCTGTCTCCACTGTATAACACAATTATTAGTATAAAAGAGGTTTTCAATACCCATTTTTAGACTGCATTCTAGCCTGGGCAATAGAGCAAGATTCCCGTTCTCTCTCCCTCTTTTTCTTCTTCTTTCTCCCTTTCTTTCATTCTTTTTTTTTCTTCTTTCTTTCTTTTTTTCTTTTCTTTTTCTTTCTTTCTATAAAAAAAATGATTGAACTCATTTAGATTCCCACCAACAGTGTACAAGCATTCCTACTTCTCCACATCCTCTCCAGCATCTGTTGTTTCCTGACTTTTTAATGATCACCATTCTAACTGGTGTGAGACGGTATCTCATTGTGGTTTTGATTTGCATTTCTCTAATGACCAGTGATGATGAGCTTTTTTTCCATACGTTTGTTGGCTGCAAAAATGTCTTCTTTTGAGAATTGTCTGTTCATATCCTTTGCCCACTTTTTGATGGGGATGTTTGTTTTCTTCTCGCAAATTTGTTGAAGTTCCTTGTAGATTCTGGATATTAGCCCTTTGTCAGATGGGTAGATTGTAAAAATTTTCTCCCTTTCTGTAGGTTGCCTGTTCACTCTGGTGAGAGTATAATTTGCTGTACAGAAGCTCTTTAGTTCAATTAGATACTATTTGTCAATTTTGACTTTTGTTGCCATTGCTTTTGATGTTTTAGTCATGAAGTCTTTGCCTATGTCTATGTCTTGAATGGTATTGCCTAAGTTTTCTTCTAGAGTTTCTGTGGTTTTAGGTCTTACATTTAAGTCTTTAATCCACCTAGAGTTAATTTTTGTATAAGGTGTAACGAAGGGGTACAGCTAGTCTGTTTTTCCAACACCATTTATTAAATAGGGAATCCTTTTCCCATTGCTTGTTTTTTTAAGGTTTGTCAAAGATCAGATAGTTGTAGATGTGTGGCATTATTTTTGAGGCCTCTGTTTTGTTCTATTGGCCTATATATTTGTTTTGGTACCAGTACTATGCTGTTTTGGTTACTGTAGCCTTGCATTATAGTTTGAAGTCAGGTAGCATGATGCCTCCAGCTTTGTTCTATTTGCTTAGGATTGTCTTGGCTATATGGGCCATTGTCTTGGCTATATGGTTCCATTTGAAATTTAAAGTAGTTTTTTCTAATTCTGTAAAGAAAGTCAATGGTAGCTTGATGGGGAGAGCATTGAATCTATAAATTACTTTGGACAGTCTGGCCATTTTCACGATATTGATTCTTCCTATCCATGAGCATGAAATGTTTTTCCATTTGTTTTTCTCCTCTCTTATGTCCTCAGCAGTTGTAGTTCTCCTTGAAGAGGTCCTTCATATCCCTTGTAAGTTATATTCCTAGGAATGTATTCTTTTTGCAGCAATTGTGAACAGGGTTCACTTATGATTTGGTGCTATGTTTGTCTGTCATAGGTGTATAGGAATGCTTGTGATTTTTGCACATTGATTTTGTGTCCCAGAGCACAGGAAGTTCCAAGGGCAAGAAAGCAGCCCCTGTAGAGATATGAAAATCATTGCTAAGCAGCAAAATTGGAGATGGGGTGGAAAAGAGTCTTGGTGGACCCTGTTACCCCAAATCAAGGCTGGGCCTGAAGCATTTTGTTAGAATGAAGGGAAGAACGAAAATAAGCATCCCTACCATTACCAAATACATGTATCTTAACTGTTCCTCCTCCCATATGTCATCTGCACATGTAATACTAAGTAAATTGTAAGTGCTAATCAAAGAGACAGTATGAAATAAGATTTTGAAGAAGGCAGGTGATATATGTAGGATAACAAGACCCAGGGGACAGATAGATGGTTTTAATTCACCAAAAGATATGTTCTAAAAGGGCTTGGAAACAGAGATGTCTATATAATGAGGGAGACAATAAGCCAGTCCTATGAGGAAGTGTAATTGATGATGTAGAAGTAATAACAACACAACCTGAAGTAAAGAGGGAAGGTATTAAACCATGAATTGTCAGGAAGCATTGAAACATTGTGCTGTCAAAAAAGTCCAGGATATTTTCAGTGCCAGCACAGGAGACCAGAAATCAAGTCTGCACAAAAAAAATTAATTTGGGGGGCAAATGTGGGTAGGGTACAGGGAGTAGAGCTAGGAGGGAATAGAAACAAAACAATATTCTTAGCTCTGGGAAGAATGTGGTATCTTCCCAGATAGGTCACATAACCCCTTTTTCTTCAGGGTCTGTCCACATTGTCTAATCAACAACTGGTCAGCCTCTTGACCAGGACTTTTGTGGAGGATGATAGCTTTTATGAGAAAGGTCTTTCATAGTCTTTTCCTTCTCATTCTATAGGCAGCTGTATAAAGCTCATCCCAGCTTCAGATATAGGGCTTCCAAGATCAGGCTAGGACTTGGTTAAGAAACCAAACAAACACGAAAAGAAAATAAAAACTAATAAACCTTGTTCTGAGCTTTTCAAGGATGGATCAGCTAAAGATTTTCACATAAAATTTTCTCAGGAGCCCCCTCCAGGATTTACAGGCATTCTAACATAATTTATATGATTTATAGTCTTCTCTTCTGTATTTCTCTTAGGTTATACATTCCTACTTTCACTGCAGCTTCTTACAGTCCCTCTTCGATCTCATATAGACATGTATATTAACTTGAAATCTGCAAGGCCACAAGCTGAAGCCATACAAACATACAGTATGTATCTCTGAACACCTTTAACTCTAAATCTGGGTCCCCTGCTGTAAACTAGCACTTCATCATAACTTTCATAATTTCCAAGTATTTAGTTACAACAAAATTAAGGAGATTAAAATCTCTCTTTTCGTTGTTTTAATATTTTATTCTCTTGTCAAGCTAGTACCAAGAGACTGATTCAACAAAGACCTAATGAAGTACTGGATTGAAATAACATCCACAGTCATTTCCATATTTCTCAAATAGTCATTATTTACGTATCAACAGAACGTATACTTTTCTCTCAAAATCGAAACTCCCTAGCACCATATTCAAGGTCTTCCAAGATTTTGATCCATCAAAATCTTCCGCCTTTATATCTCATAGTATACCTCTACTCAGTCTCCGTTAGAAACACCTTGAACTACTTACAAGTTCATAAATTTTAACACCTCCTTTCCTTTTCCATGTCTTCCTTTGGTCAGAATGCTAATCCCCACATGCTATGCTTACTGAAATGATAATCATTTTTCAAGTCCCAGGTCAAATGCCACTTCTTCATAAAATTTACCTGATCCCTGAGTGAGATTTAACACCTCCTTCCTCTGTGCCACAACAGTTTTTTGCTTATAACTCTACTAAACACTTACTGCCTTGCATACTTATCTGGATCCTGCCCACCAAAAGGTGGTAAGCCCCAGAAGGTAGAGGAAAGCTCTGGTTAATTTCAGTTTACCCACCATGGCCTCATGAAAACACATCTTTTAAATTTGGATCACTAGCCATAATCATGCTCACTTTCACTTATGACGAGGAGAGCTTAAAAACAATGTGATTTGTATATCTGGTTGTATATCTATCTTGAAAAACACTGTTGCTACTTATGTCTTAATGATTTGGGAGGACTGGGCAAATCCTTTGGTCATCCTAGAAACTTACTGTAATGGATGCACTATTGGCAGAGGCATAGAAAGATCTGAAGTGGAAAAGGTTGTAATGGGACTAGACCACATAATGTGAAATTCATCTTTTGTTTGTTTTTTCAGGAGATGCCTCTAAAGTTTATAATGTACAGGAAGAAATTGATTTTTATATTTTCCCTATTACTTTAAAAAAATGAATATTTTAACTTTGGAAATGTCATTTCATCAGCTGATACAGCTATACACATAGAGTCCCAGTTCAAAGAAAAACTGCCTACAGATTGAGTCAATTAGACAGAAACTCACTTAAAATAGAAAGTATTTGCTCAACTTAACATTTTTATTTAGCATGTTATTTACTTAGGCATTTATTTATACTCTACTCAATAAAGATTGCTTAAAAATGAGAACACATTCAGTAAACTAATGAATATTATAAATAGAGAATCAGGACAAAGACAAATACAAATTACATGTATTTATATGTTTGTTTACCCATTTATTACCTAAATCTTACATAATGTTTATGTCTTTTTCATTCATCACTATGTACTCAACACCTGCCACATAGTAGGTATTCAATAAATATGTCCTGGATTAATGAATTTTAAAATAATGTTTTATATAGATCATAAACCAAATTAATTTGCTGTAATTGAGCCTCCAATTTGGATATGAACTTCTTGGCAGCCAAAGCAAAAGTGAAGATGGATGTAGGTCTCAAAAAATTACACAAAATTTTTAGGTGAAACAAAACTTTCCGTAGAATTCAGTTCTAAAGAAGTTGCTTGCATGGGGCTTATAAGAGGCATGGGGTGATATATGAAATGACAGCCTTAACAGTACTTCTATAGCAAATATAGACATCACTTTGCTTTAGCTGTTTCTTGTTACATACTTTGATAAAAGTATAAGCCAGAACAGCGAAGCATAAGTTGTGTAGAAGGGGTGGCTCCTGTGAGAGACTAAAACAAAGTAGAGATATCTTGATATATAGGCTTCTGGGAGTCTGGCATGACTCAAGCATAGAATTTTATATTTCTTTAGATCCTCTATAGTGCCAACACAATATCTTGTATGTAACATATGCTTACTGCTGAGCAATCATTTTAAAAATATCAAATTGCATTTAGTGAGTCCCATTATTTCTTCTTCCCCACCTCTGTGCCTCCGCTCACTATATCTGGAAAGTTTTCTGTATCTTCTTCCCATCTGTCAAAAGTATAACCTATCTTTCAATATTAACCAGAAATGCTACTTATTTTTGCAAACACTTCCTGATCTGCTCAACCAGCTGTGATCCTTCGAAACCAGAAGGCATAGGTTACCTCTCCTCTTTTATATTTATTCTGCTTTGTATTAAAATCATCTAGAATTTTAGTCCTTATGGCAGTAATACTGACTCACTCATCATACAGTCTCCAAAGAGCCCACTATTCTACGTCACAGTAGGTATTTATTTACAAAATATTCAGCTAGATACCAATGGATTCAAAATTTTGAGATTCCATCAATTTTATTGAGTTAATCTCATTTGGTTAATCACTTTTGTAATTTAGAGTGAAATCATAAGGCATAGAGATTCTTAAAAAAGATATTTTTTAAAGTAATAATAGCTGGGATGTTGCGTGTAAACAGGGAATAACATTTATGAGTATGGGAACTGTCATATATAGGACAAAATTCAGGGTCTATCAAAACCTTGAATTTAATCACTGTGTGAAACAATGTTACTCAGTTTTGTGGTCACAATTTATAATCCTGATCCTGACCCTGGCCATTTGTCTTATTTGGGAGTTTACAGGGCTAGCTATCCAAAATACATAAACAGTGCAATGAGAGTTGTTTATTTTCCTCAAATCACAGTCTGGCATTGGCTTTGGTGAAGCTAATAGCTAGATAGACTGCTCTTTGCACAATGACTTTAACTTTTTTGGAAGAAATGTTGTGTTCAATCTGACCATAAGAAAATTTGTTACATATCATCAGTCTCAGCTCCTTGACATTGTGTCCAGGTGTTTCCAGAAGTCCCTGGGCAATATGTGCACAGTTTTCATGTAGCTCCTACAAGTAGTGTTGGATATCAAAGACTGACCTTTGCCTTTCATATTCATCCTGTCACCAGTGCCTCCAAGTTTCTTTTAGGGAGGCTTAGTTTTAACATAAGTTGTGGACTGTGACCAGCTGAATGTCTTGTTTCTCTTTTTTGCAATCTTAGGTTTCATGAGAAATCTAGGTGTAGCTACGAGGCCAGTCAGAAGATGTCATTATCTCAAAAGACAGTACTAAGGAAAAAAAAAGGGAGAATAATGATTGCAGGGGTTGAGGGACTCAATTACATTATTTTTAAATTAACAGCTTTATTGAGATATATTTCATATATCATAAAATTTACTCTTTTAAAGTGTACAGTTCAGTGGTTTTTAGTATATTCACAGAGATATGCAACTATCACCACAATCTAATTTTAGAATATTCTCAATGGCTTTTTGATAAATGCTTTTGATCACAAATGGGACTGGGAAAGAGAATATCCTATGTGGCTTAGCCCCACAGTAGGAGATATAAATTGAAGCATGAATGATCATAAAATATCAATATATATGAAAGCAGCAGTTTATACACTACTACTAAAATTGTCCTTTTGTATTGAAGTGACACACTATCCTTTTTTATATCTGAGTACAATGTAATTATGCAGTACTGATACATTCACATATCTCAATGTGAGTAATTAAAACCACAAAGAAGATAAGCTTAATGTGGATGCTAAATATAGCAGCTGAAAATTGGACTCGTGCCTGGTGCCACCCACACCATTTTATATGGGTCAGAAAAATAAAAATACATCGATGGGGTCATTTTTCTTTTGTTTTCTCGATGGGGTCATTTTTCTTTTGTTTTCTCGTCATCATTCTAAATTACTACATGCATTATTTTTACTAAGAAGCATCTTATTTTACTTCTATGTTAAGAATCCTAGTTTTTATCTCCAGCTTTGAAATTCAGCTTTTATGGTTGCTAGGTAACTAACAAATATAATTCTTCAAGCTGTTATAACATAAAGATGTAATTATACACTTGTTTTCAGAAAAATAATACATCCAAAGACTATTTTTTTCAAAAATGAGATTAACTAATAAAGCTACTTCTGTATGGAAAATAAATAAAAATTAAACTCCCTATTGTTCTCCCCTACCTGCCACTTCTTCAGATCTACTCTTTAAAATGAAGCAATCTTGATTTGTCTCCCAATGCAAAACATAGTCTTCTGTTTCTGCCTTCAGTAATATTTCATTTAGCTCCCCTCCAATATTAGAAACAAAAAACTCATTATAGTGGGTTACAAAATTTACTCCTGATTCTCAAATTTGTTATTAATATTTCATTATTGTGATTGCTGATGGTCTTAGGTTCAGGGGGAAGCTTTTCTGGGATAATCAATCTCCTGTCTTTATGAGAAACATTATTCATAAACTTATGTAAAAGGTCTGCTCTTTCATTATAGTATAACCAGCTAACAATCTATCTGTGTATGCCCATCTGACCTTGTAATTACTGGCTTATCTTTATGATGCATTGCAATGGAGTTATTAATTCCACTTCCTTAAGACTTTTATTCTTTTGCTCTGCAGGTCAGCTAGGAAGAAAGACAGAGATACCACTGATAATAATTATCATCAGCTCAGGTGGCATATGGAAAACATTCTTTCAAAAGATCAGTTTGCTCTTGAAGAGAAGCAAAAGTAGATGGCCCCATTTCCAGGAAAACATTGTCTCTAACTCAGGAACATCAACTCAGTGGTAGCAGTTACTGGCTGAGGAAATGAGACCATGAAAATTCAACAGCATGGAGGCTCTCAGCTGTAAATGCACTGATTTGTTTCTTATAAGCCTTCTGGCAAAATCCCCAATTATTAACTTTGTCCCTTTCATCATGGTCCTGCTTGGTGCATGATTTACCACTGTTAGTCTGTTAGTAAAAGAGAGTAGGGAGCACAAAGTGTTAGCCATACAAACACTAAAGTTCCCTGTTTCAACAGTGCTAGAACCATATTCATGCAAATGTATTTACAGTCTATTTATCTGAATCAAAAATGCTCTTAGAATCCCTCCTGTTTCAGGGAACTTTGTTTGGAAGTTGGGGATGGTGAAATCACAAAATTATCACATCAGATTCTTGAAAGGGACTCATAAAGATCATCTTGCTCAGCATACCACTTGAAGGCAGGTCGTTGAAACCATTATGAGTTAATTACGTCCACGGTCTTTTATATCTCCGTGGTCAGAAAGAATGGTGAGAGTAGGAATAATCTTGCAGAAAGTGATGGTGAGATTACACCAGTAATTCTGGATTTCTGTTGTTCTCTCCATTTATTCTTTTTCTTTTTTTTTTTTTTTTTTTTTTTTTTTTTTTTTTTTTAGCAGAGATGGGGTTTCACCACCTTGGCCAGGCTGGTCTTGAACTCCTGACCTCATGATCCACCTGCTTCAGCCTCCTAAAGTGCTGGGATAACAGGCATGAGCCATTGCAACCAGCCTTCCTCTATTCTTACTACTATCGATCCAGGACCAGGCTCTATATTTTTGCCTCATGACAAGATTACTGCAAGAGTTCCCTTAGTGGCTTCATCCAGTCTATCAGTCATCACCACCATCATAATGATCAATGCCTCAGACTACTTCATTTTGTCACAATTTAGTAATCTAAATCAACTCCCTTTCTGGTTCCCAGTATAGTTATTTTTTAAGGACAAGTACTTATTAGACAGCTACTATTACCAAGCACCATTCTAGGCACTGTGGATAGCACAGAGAACAAAACAGACAAAAATATTCACTCTAATGTAACTCATTTTAATTAGGAGAATGAGATAAATAAGTAAATATGTGAAATGTCAGATGGTGATCCAGGCTATGGACAATAACAACATAAAGAAGCAAAATAACAGTTGTTAGGGTGGGGTGAGGGGAGAACAGAGAAATAGTTATACTCTCACATTTTCGTAAAATACTTTTTATCTCTCTTCCAAAATTTGCCTTTATTGTCCTATTATGTATGTTTACCTATATGTTTTTTTGAAGGAATTGGGCAGGATATATAGTAGGTAAATAAATATATTTACCCTATCATAATAATTAGAAATTCTTCTGCCTGGTTTTCAGGGTACTTTGTCATAATACTTTTAGGTGTCAACTTGGCTAGATTAAGATATTATCCAGATAGCTGGTAAAGCATTATCCCTAAATATGCCTATGAGGGTGTTTCCAAAAGAGACTGTCATTTGAATCAGTGGACTGAGTTCGGAAGACCCACCCTCACCCAATATTGGTGAGCACTGTCAAATCGGCTGAGGGCACAGACAGAAAAAAAGTCAGAGGAAAGGTAAATCTGTGTGTACTGTCTGTCTTCTGCCCTTCTTCTCCTGCCCTTAGACATCAGCAATGTAGGTTCTCTGGCCCTCACACTCTGGGATCTACACTAGTCTTCTCAGGCCTTAGGCCTCAGACTGAGAGTTACACCATTAGCTTCCCTGGATCTGAGGACTTTGGACTTGAACTGAGCCACCCTACCAGCTTACAGATGGCATATCACAGGACTCCTCAGCCTCCATAATTGCATAAGCCAATTCCCCTAATAAATCCCTTCTCATATATATGGGTGCATGTGTACGTGTGTATGAGAGGACGTGTGAGTCTGTGTGTGTGCGTGTGTATACAACACACATACAAAACCCTGACTAATACATCCTTCATATTCTGATTAATATGTATCTTTCAAAACTTTAATCTCCCAACACTGATTGAAAAGACTATTTAAATCTGTCACATCATCCTTGCTGATGAGCCTTGCCATGTAATTTTCTCTTCAAATTCCCTAACATGTTTCCCCTATAGTAATGTCATACAACAGGCCCAGTGCATTATGATACTTTATGTGAAGATGCTCCAGATCAAGACCTGTCCATAAGGCTCTGGATGGTAGAGGTGGAGGAAATAAGAGCCCCATCCCTATCATAAGAACAGTCTGACAGAATATGACTAAAGTTGGATAGAAGAGGTTGAGAAAACCACAAGCTATAGCCCAACAACTAGTAAAGGATGCATGCATTTTCATTCCCATCCTGGGGCATCAGCATGTATTAGCTATAAGGGAACAGTGGGAAGAATACTCAAGATGGAATATTTCACTTTATACAACATCTTTTCACAGTGTACCAAATTTGGACCCAAATCACCATATACTAGATATGTTTCTTGCTCTCTGTTGAACTCAAAGTATACTGAGTTGAGGCTGGAAGAAAAAGACAGACATCTGAGACCCGCTGAGAATTAACCCAGCCCTCTATTGAAAACATACAATAAGAAGGTACATCGCAAAGGGAAAAACGTATTACTATAAACCATTTTCTTCTCCCTAATCTGTGCCCCAGACAAGAATAGGTTATAAAAGATTCCAGAGAGAAAAAACGTGTTATAGACAAGATATCACAGCTTGTATAAGAAAGAAGAGTTAGAGGTTGACTTACCAATTCCAAGACTAGTAAGTCAGTTAAGGGAGAGGGTTTCACTAATACCTCAAGTCTAGGAATATATGTATGTAGTGTGTGTGTCCATGTGTGTGTCTGTGTGCGTGTGTGTGTATATAGAGAGAGATTGATTTTTTGTCTGGTGAAATTGCAATGGAAATACCTAATTGTACATGAGCTAGCAGATATGGATGAGGAAAGGCACTTCAGAAGACTGTTATCTGCCCAGAATGCTCACTATGGTTTCAACATGTCCCCCAAAGTTTGTTTGTTGGACATTTGATCTCTAATTCAGGGATGTTTTGGTCATGAGGGCACCACCCTCACAAATGGATTAATGCCACAGGAGCAGGCTCATTATTATATTCTGTTACAGCAGCACAAAGACAGTTCTCTATGTTTCCGAGATTAATAGAGATAGCAGTTAGAATGAAAGAAAAATTATTGTTGTGGTATGCTTGTATCCAATCATAACTGTATGATGATTGGCTTGCCAGTAGAGTTTAGAGTATGAGAAAATGGCATCAGATTTACTCAGTGCAGGAGAAAACTAATAAGGGTCAATTGATCAAGGGCAATAAACATTCTCCACTTATATCCAATACACCCAAGAGAAATTTTGTATGGAGTTGGAGCTTGTATTAGTTTCCTTGGGTTGTCATGACAAATTATAATTTTTTGGCTTAAAACAACAAAAAGCTATTCTCTCATAGTTCTAGAGGCCAGAATTCTGAAATCAAGGTGTTAGCAGAAATGGTTCCTTCTGGAGGCTCTGAGAGAGAATCTATTCCGTGTCTCTGTCCTTGCTTTTGGTTGCTGTTGGCATTTCTTGTCTTACAGCGGCATCACATCAATTTCTGTATCTCCCTTTATATAGCTTTTCCCTCTGTCTCTCTGTATCTCAAATCTCTCTTTTTTTTCTCCCATAAGGACAGCAGCTATTGGACTTTGGACTCCTCCTAAATCTAGGATGATCTCAGCTCAAGATTCTTAAATTAATTACATCTGCAAAGACCCTCTTTCAAAATAAGGTCACATTTACAGCTACTAGGGGTTAGGTCTTGGACATATATTTAGGAGGACACAATTCAACCCACTAGAGTTTCTCAGGAAAGCGGAGGTAAATCTTTAACAGCTGTCCAGGGTAGGCCATTCAACAACTGAAATGTTTTCTTTTCAAAGAGCTAGGTATCTATTGGTATAGAAGTCCTTAGTTTCTTAGGGGCTTAAATTTTCCAAGGACTTACTACAAAAAAAAAAAAGAGCTGCTAACTCCAAAATTCCACTTTATCAAGAGCTCTGTCCCTGAGGCTGTTACATCTGCATATCTCTGGTTCTAAGAGTGCATACCTTTATTTTCCCAAGGCTTATATTTTACTTTATAACACCTAAAACACAAATCCTAATTTCTCCATACATCATGGTGTTCTGGTCGTAAACGAATATATGGTGGTGACATTATCACCTTAAATAAGACTAAAAGTCATTAGACAATATATCCAATAATGTCTCCACTTTTTGTTAGTGTGAAAAGGTATGGCGTATAGTAGGTTTTAAATAAACATGTATTAATACTCATAACTGAACCATGAATGTGGGTTTAGAGACAGATTACTCTGACCAGAGCTATAAGTCAGATTACTAGGCAGGCTGGGTGATCACACTCAGAAAAGTTATACTCCACTAGCCAACAAATCCTCTCCCATACCCTACTGCTAAGAACAACATAATCAAGGATGTCAATGACTACACACAGGAACCAATAAAACTGAATGGTGCTTTTGGCTACTAAGCTATAGAAACCTCAGGAATATAGAAGAAGGAAAAGTATATCCCAGAATATGGCAGGAAGCCGGTAAAAACATGCATGATTACTAGAAATATGTTTTCTTCACATTATATTTCACATTTGCAAGACACACCTATTTCCTCCACTGCCAATGACACGTTATGTATGAATCTAGCACATACACACATATTACTCTGTAATAACAGTATTAAAGGGAAATAGCCAATTGTCTTCATAGTTCTTGTTATACTAATGCCCCAAGAGATATACTACCTTTTCAAATAGGATGGCTGTGATAGAAAACAAAATTAAATAGTGCATTGTCTCTTTCCTGTAGCATTCTATGACATAAACCAAAACATTCTCTATTCAATACGCTGCAACTCTTAAATGCAGGAGAAACTCTAAAGAGTACCTTATCAAACCCCTGTCACTTTCTCTTGGGTGTAAATAAGAATAATGAAGAAGACCTAACCACTCCTTTATAACTATATGATTTATGAAATTGCTCCTCTTATGGTTTCTGTGTAAGAAAAAATGTGTAAAAACTTAAATGAGCCCACGTTAACTTGGTGAAGAAAACTGGTTGCCTGGTATTGAAAAATGCCTTTCTGCATTACCTAGGTTGCACTGTAAACACCTGGGCTTTCCTTCGGAATGCTTGCAGATCAGAATAGATTGACGAGAAAAGTTACTGATCCATAGCTAGAAGGCAACAAAATGTAATCAAATGTTCCCATGCCCAAGAAAAGTGTGTGTGTTGGGGGTGGGTGGTGATATTTGATTGAGCCCTATAGATCCTGCCGAGAAAGTGCTGTAATGAAACACAAATTATCCTGCCTTTGAGCAATAAACTGGAGAGTTGACACCTTAACTTGCCTGTTTCTAGGTGTGTTCCTCTTTCTAGCAATTAACCATGATAGTTTTATTATGGTCCACAGAACAGCTAATCAATAGGGTGGGATGCTAGCTACAGTCCACAGCCGGTTCTGTGTGCCTGCATAATGCCCACGATTTTGCTCCCAGCTGTTCAGTCTAATCCATTTATGGTTGTTTATGGCTCACAGTCAGAGAAATCTTCTATTTACAGCTCATTCATCATTCTTAACATTTTCACAAATCTAGGCCGAATGCTCTGAGGATGGGAAATAAACCCAGACTTCCCCAGTCCCCTTTGCTTTCTCAGCATATCAAATTTCCTTCTTCCTCTGAAAGGCTCACGAACCATATTTCGTTACACTCCAAAATTACATAAAACTTGTTTCACCTGACCCATGAGATTATGCCACTAGAAATTTAAAAGGCAAATGTATAACTCTAATTTCTCTTGTGCTTTACAGGAAGCTGTATTGTTCTAAAGTGATAGTCCCAGTTATTTGGGAATGGGTTAGGGTGGCCACGGGTGAAAGTCAATAACCAGTTGTAAATATTGCTATATTTATGGAAAACCAGACTAGAGAATGCCTGTCAGCTAAGAGTATCACCAATATGGTATCAACTAAGTCTCCAAAGGTAGCCCAAGTCCAGGCCTTTTCCCCTTTTTTGAGCACAGAGTACCATCACATTATCATCTCTATGTGTATCATTATTGACAATAAAGCATAGAATTTTCAGATATATTCTTATTGAAACAAGTGCTCCCAAAGCTGGTTGAGAAATTTTGATAAAACTTCTAAACCAAATTTGGCTTACTGGGGGTAAAATGCAACTCTACATCACCCAGGAATCAATGCCCTCCAGCCAAAGACCACCAGAAACACACCTTTAGTCAAACAAATTTAAGTGTATTGATTCTTTTCAATTAGGAAACACCACATCACGGGGAATCACAGGGATTTTTCAGTGAAAGGAGCTTGTTGCAGGATTGTGGCTTATGTCCAGTTACTCTGAGGAGAGTTTAAGTAAGCGTGGTTTTGCTCTGGATTAGGTTCTCTCAGGAAGCAGTGATAATTCTATGATTATCAGTAATTTTTATTGTGGACACATGAGGAATGCAGTGGGGCTAAAACTATAATTGATGAAAAGTAACAGTAACTCTTATTCACCAGGGGTGGGAGGGCGCCTATGGTCATCTCTATAGTTTGGGAATTGTTTTTGTCTACATTCAGACGTGATTACGAAGTAGTCTTGTTTTGTCTTGCTCTCTCATGGTAGCAGAATGACGTTGTCTGATGTTAGTGTACTGAGAAATTTTTATGTCGAACAGAACACCAAGGTCTACCTGTGAGTACCTTGCTAGCCCTAAGCAGATATCAGTCAGGGGCCACAATTTTCTTTCACATAGGATTTTCAGAGGAAATAGAACTGTCATGCCCAGAAGCAATGATAAAGTCAAGCTCTCCTTGACCCCCAAAAAAAGATATGCACAAACTGTACCTGGTACCAAGTATAGCTCATGATTTCTGGGGAAATCCTCCCCTGTCTACATTGTCTCTGAAAACTTAACTCAGTTGTTTCTAGTTTCCATAGCTTTCATTTCTCATGACTTGTTTCTGGCTGCTGCTAAGAGTTTCTATTTACTTGATATCTTTTTTTGATAGAATTAAGCAAAAAAGTAAACATATAAATAATTTAAAGGTACATGTTAAAAATATTAATATATCACATTTTAAAATTATAAAGGGTAAGGTTTTTTCCTCATACTTATTCTACTTCAAAGAACTTCATACTCCTATAAGTGTTTTAATACTGCTCACAACATTCCTTATTAAAGCTATAGCAATGAGAAGGATATGACACCTAAAAGTAAGTATTTCAGGGAAAATACTGAAAAAACAATCCCCACCCTGGATACATCTATCCCAGGATTCTGGCACTGAGCTCTAATGGCCATTTTAGAAAAAAAAAAAAAAAAAATTTCATCTTCTGTGGCATCACTCTTTTATTAAGTAAAAATTTATTAAATACTTAATACACACAAGAACAGACTCCACTTTCATCAGCGTGGCAGAATAGATCATCTGGAAAGCCCTTTCCTTTAAAACATCTATATTGTGGATAAACCACAACAAATACAGTTTTAAATGCATTGCTGAACTCATGAGAAATAAAGGAAATGCAGAAGTGGAGAGGGCAGAGACGATGAGAAAGGGAAGAAGAAAGCAAGAGAGAGGGAGAGAAAGGCTAAAACCAGACCAGTAAGCACAAGCAAAAACCAGGGTTGGCTCAGAGACTATGGCAGATACCAGAAATCCAGATTAGAGGATTAGCGTATTCCCTAGGTACTGAAATTAAGCCTTGGGCTGAAGCAAGAGCAAACTGAGCACGTAAATTGAAACCACTGCCCAGCCATGAGGAAGATCACACCCTTAGTGAACACTATGAATCAAAAAAAAAAAAAAAAAAAAAAAACGCTTGATGGCAAAGGAAACCCATGAGAAAAATTGCCTCTTTTTCTGTAGTTCCAGACATGGATAAATGATCTCTCCCAAGACTGGTAGCAATAGGCCTACCCTCAGTTATGTTTGGGGTTTATATTTATACTATCCTCAGGAAGCTCCAAAATAAGAAGTAGGATTAAAGATGTCTCAAGTTCGTAACAACCCTCTGCACCTAGAAGAAGCAAACACAAAAGCCTTCTGGAGGAAAGCATCATTAACTGCAGATCCTCAGAATTCACACAAAATAAATTCAGCCAAAGTAAAATCACACTTAGAAGTGGTAAAAACAATAAAAGTACTTATTTAGTCTCTCAAACATTTTAGATATTAAGATTTTATGATACAGGATAAAATGGGCAGATTTGCAAAGGAACAAAATAGAATACCTAGAACTTAAAATATGATTGAAATTAAAAACTCAGTGGATAGGTTAAAGAAAAGATGGGATAAGGCTGAAGAGACAAAGTGAACTGGAAGACAACATTGAAATAAATACCCACAATTAAATTAAGAGAAACAAAATGTAGAAAACATGAAATAGAAATTAAAAGACATAGAAGATTTAAGTGGGAAGGTTTAATGTATGTCTACTTGAAGTTCTAGAAAGACAGAATGAAGAAAATAGTGGAAGCAATATTCAAAGAGATAATGGCTGAGAAGATTCCAGAATTAATGAAAGACATGTATCTTCTAAACTGGGAAGAACAATACATCCCAAGTACACTCAAATACATTGTGGTGAGATAGTAAAACACGAAAGACAGAGAAAATATGTTAAATGCAATCACAGAAAAGGGAAGACAGATGACTTACGAAGGCATTTATACTACAAATAGGATTCTCCACAGCAACAATAAACTCAAGAAGAAACTCTTCAACGTGCTGAGGAAAACAAAGGATCTAGAACTATGTCGGTGTCACAACAAGAAAAGTGGCATTAGAAGGTTAAAAGGAATGGTTTTACACTGGCCACTCACCTCTTCTCCAGGCTACACCTTGAGACACCAAAAAGGATCCTCTGGAGCTATGGTTTCTCCAAGGGAGAAAACAGAGTCAGAGGTGGACATCCAGCTTCCCCAGAATTCTGGGTTACTCCCAGGGAGGCCCACTTCTGTCTCACACCATGGAGAACATTAGGTGAATTGGCAAGACTAGGTAGACCAACCGGGATCAGCAGGAAACAAAGAAGGGCAGGGGAAAGGGCTCACAGCAACCAGTGCTTGGATCTTGGTGGTGATAATGTGTCCCTGCTAGAGGCCTCACCCAACCAGAGATCCCAGCACAAGACTATGCCCACATGCATAGCCAAGCCAGTGACTCCATCTACCCAGGAAGCAACGTTGGCAGTTCTTCCGAGCTGGGGTCCCTAGCTAGTAGTCTGACCCAGCCACAGAGCACAGAAGGTGGTCCCACCTTGTCAGGAAGCCCAGCCAGCAACTTTGCCCAACTGTAGGGTATATAGCTTGTCACTCAGTTCAACTATGAAGCCTAGCCAGCAGCCCTGCTGAACCACCCAGGAGAACCAGTGATCCCACTCAACTGTGGAGCACAGCTTAAGGCCCTGTCTGAACATAGAGTCCAGCCAGTGACACCATCTGTACAAAGATCATAGCCTGCAGTCCAGAGGAGATTGCAGAGCCCAGCCTGTGACCCTACCCAATCATGGAGGCCACCCAGCATCTGCACCAGACAATGAAGTGGAGTCAGTGGAATTAGATAAACCCACTCATATATATTCACCTAATATTTGACATGCAGAAGAATGAAACTGGACTCCTGTCTGTTACCAGTTACACAAATTGACTCAAAGTAGATGTCTTATGTAAGACCTGAAACTATGAAACTACTAGAAAAAAAAACAAGGAAAACACTTCATAAAATTGGACTGGAAGAGTATTTTTTGAAAAAGACCCCAATAGCACAGGCTACAAAAGAGAAAAATAGATAAATGGGATTATATCAAGCAAAAAGGCTTCTGCACAGCAAAAGAAACAATCAATAGAGTGAAGAAACAACCTACAGAATGGGAAAAACTATTTGTAAACTATGCACCTGACAAGGAATTAATATCAAGAATATGTGAAGAACTCAACTCAAAAGCAAAAAAAAAAAAACAATCTAATTTAAAAATGGGTAAAAGATCTGAATAGATATTTCTCAAAAGAAGATATACAAATGGCCAACAGGTATAAGAGAAATGCTCAGCATCACTATTAGAAAAACACAAATCAAAACCACATTGACATACCAACTTCACAACTATTAGGATGGTTATTATCAAAAAGACAAAAAAATGCTGGCAAGGAGAGTGAGAAAGAGGAACTCTTATACACTGTCAGTAGAAATTTAAATTAGTGCAGCCATTATGGACAAGAGTATGGAGGTTCCTCAAAAAATTAAAAATAGAACTACAATATGATCCCACAATTCCACTACTGGGTATAAGAAAATGAAATTAACGTGTCAAATATATATCTGTACCCCCATGTTTATTATATCACTGTTTACAAATAGCCAAGAGATGGAATCAACCTAAGTGTTCACAAACAAACGAATGGATTAAAAATGTGACACACACACACACACACACACACACACAAAATGGAATACTATTCAGCCACAAAAAGAATGAAATTTTGTTATCTGTGACAAGATGGATGAACCTAGAGAACATTATGTTAGTGAAATAAGCCAAGTACAAAAGGACAAATACCATATGAATTCATTCATATGTGGAATCTAAACATGTTAATCTCATAGAAGTAGAGAGTAGAATAGTGGATACCAAATGATAGGGAGGATATGGGGGAGGGGCAATGGGGAAACCTGGTCAACAGGTACAAAATTATAGTTGTATAGGAGGAATAATTCTAGTATTATACTGCATAGTAGAGTTGCCTATAGTTAAGAACAATGTATATTTCAAAATAGCTAGAAGAGAGAATTTTGAATGTTCTCACCATAAAGAAATGACCAGTGGTTTGAGGAAATTGATATGTATCATTGTACTATGTATACACGCACTGAAACAGCACATTGTACCCCATAAATATATACAATTATCATGTGTCAACTAAAAATGAAATATAACTTTAAAAATTTACCATGGTGGCTCACGCCTGTTATCCCAGCACTTTGGGAAGACAAGGCAGGTGTATAACGAGGTCAAGAGTTTGAGACCAGCCTAGCCAATATGGTGAAACCCTGTCTCTATTAAAAATACAAAAATTAGCTGGGCGTAGTGGCAAGTGCCTGTAATCCCAGCTACTCGGGAGGCTAAGACAGGAGAATCGCTTGAATCTGGGAGGCAAAGTTTGCAGTAAGCCGAGACTGTGACATTGTACTCCAGCCTGAGCGACAGAGCAAGACTCCGTCTCAAGAAAATTTAAAAAATTTACTTTTTATCTTATAAATGGCCCAATTACCGGTCATTCATAATAAAAGTTATAATCATATTTAGAGACAATTTAAGCATATATGTTTTTGAGAATAAGATATTTATCTAGTATTTTCAGTAATAAAACATTGCCATCACCTAACAATAATAATAATCACTAATCATGGAGATTAACCTTAATTCAAATACCGGACAAGAACAGTATGTAATGCTGGAGGGGGTGATGGGAGCCCAACTGTCGTAAGATTTTCGTATTGTTTAGTGAGGGGTTAAAGGTACTAATTACGTTTAGAATTATTTGATAAGTATGTATGATGATACTTTAAGGTGAATCACTTATACAGAACTAAAGTGTATAATTTTCAAACAAGTAGAAGGGACAAAATAAATTTTTTAAACAAACAGTCAATCCAAAAGAAAGCAAAAGAAAAAAAGGACATAAGCATAGAAAAAGTAGGACAAATAGAAGGTTTAAAATAAGAAGGTAAAAATTTCTCCAAATTGGTCAGTAATCACAATAAAAGTACACAATGTAATGAAACAAAGTATTTTAGGAATACAAAGTAATTTTGAGTTACATGTATGTTTTCCTCAATCATTCATTCTAGACTTGTCATTGAGCTATTTAAGTCTCATCTTTGGATTGTTTTCTGACCCACTGACTTATCAGAGTAAAGAGCTCCATAAGTCCACCTCCTGCTGTGTGAAGAAGGTTTGCTTTTCATTTATCCTAAACTGACCTTATAAAACTCAAGAGATGTCCACTGAGGTCTTGTACTCTGAGGGCTGAAAATAATTGTTTGATTCCCCTTTTCAACTGCTCCATGATTCCACAGACATCAGTCTTATTACCTCTCAGCTTTCCCCTTATCTATGTGTTCTGTCCAGAGAGTTAGGTGCCCATTCCAACTCCATCTCATTTTGGGAACCAGGGAAATAACTCAGATGTTGAATCTTTGACTAATATTCAAATTCAAACAATGAAGTCTCATAAATCTCAGGAAAAAATATGTCAATTACAGAGAAGATTTCAGCCACCAAATAAATAAATAAAATACACTTAGACTGGTTTCTTATATAATTTCATCTAGAAAAGTATTTTCCATTTTCTTTTTCTTTTCTTTTTTTTTTTTTTTTTTTTTTTTTTGAGACAACATCTTGCTCTGCCACCCAGGCTGGACTGCAATGGTGAGATCTCAGCTCACTGCAACCTCCACCTCCCAGGTTCAAGTGATTCTCGTGCCTGTAGCTGGCACTACAGGCACACTCCACCATGCCCGACTAATTTTTTGTATTTTTAGTAGAGATGGGTTTCTCCATGCTGCCCAGGCTTGTCTCGAACTCCTGACCCCAGGTGATCCACTTGCATCAGACTCCCAAAGTGATGAATTACAGGTGTGAGCCACTGTGCCCGGCCCCACTTCTTTATGATCTAAGAAATCAGTCAGGAAATTTTTAAAGATACTTTTTGTTGTTTCTGTATAGGAACAACAAAAGAACATATTTTAGGTTAAAAAATACTGTATTTAGATCAGTATATTATTATACATTTTAATGAGAAAATTATTTCTAATAAAATGTTTAGCCATAATCATAACTTAATAAATAAGCAATGATAATTAGCTTGTTTAAAATTAGCCTAATATCAACCTATAAATTTCTAAATGATACACTCTTTTCAGTTTTTGAAACCAATTATTTATACCAAGGAAAGTTGAACTGTGGCTAAATGCTAAAGACTAAATGAGATAAAGGATAGGAAAGTGGTTGACGAAATATAAAGTGCTATAAAATGAAGGTAGTTAATATAATGTTTATTAAAGAGGTGCATAAACATTGTTGAGTAGGAACTGAGGGCTCTGAAATAGGACATATATAATAAAAACATGAGAAACAAGGCTTCATTAACTAGTTGGATCATCACCAACACTACTATCAAATATCATTCTGTAATAGGGTAGTTCCAAAATACATGTTCCCCTCAGGAACCCCGAAATTTCAGCAGCTTGCAGAGTAAGATCTCAACTCAGCTAATGCTGTATTGGCAACACAGCATCTTCTAATACTCTTTCATGTTCAAGTGCTATCATTTGCGTTTTTAAAAGCCTGTACCTGTTTTTACTGCAGTAAATGCAACACAAAAGTCTACCATACCCTTATAGGAGCTTTTATTTACCTAGCATTAATTATCCTTGATAAATTAGAACATGTTTAGAAGAGATAGGTTTTTAGCTGTAACTCGTGTAATGAAAAAGAATCAGAAACAGCACAGAACACTGACTGTGTCATGGAAGGGTCACCATTCTTCCTGAGAGTCACCATAAGCTGAGGCACAACAGTAAAATGCTTGAGGGACCCTGGCTGATCCCATCACAGCTGGATGGTAGTTTGCTCTTTGGTTTGTCATTTCTTGTTTTCCTACGTTTTAACTTGGTGCTTTGTTGATACCATATTGCCACTTTCTTCCTTTTCAATTTCCCTCACCAATTTCATATTCCATTATCCTCTTTTATGAGAAACTCCTTTTCTGAGAACCTAGCTTGTAATCACCTTCCCATTTCTATGCCTCCTTTCTGACATGTAAAACGCCTACTATCAATTCATGCTCATTCATTTCTGCAGTTATTCCTTTTTGCCTTAGATTCTCATTTTCTATGCCATCTCTCATTCTCATTTATATGGGATTTCCCTTTCTCTTTCACTAAATGTGGCCTTCATTTATTTCAATGACCTCAAGAAGCCCTTTGTCCTGACATTTCTATTATTGTGAGCTGTTTATTCCCTTTTTAATATAAATAATTTTGAAAGTGTAGTAGGGAGCCTTTTTTTCTCTCAGGCAGTTAACTCCTTTTTTTTTTTTTTTTTTTTTTAAGGCTAAGGTTTAAAACAACCTCATTTTGCCTGAGTGTTTTGAAAATTCTCAAATAACACAGGAAAATGTCCTAGTTCAAGAATTTGTTGGAGAATGCAAGCTTGAACCAAAAAAAGAATTGCTATTATGTGTAGATTCAGTATGGAACCTACTGGCTTTCCAAAAAAATATGCAATATTTCGAGTTAGCAATGGTTCCAATTTTATCCAAAGCATCACTATTACTGAGTATACTTATATCTGACCAAATACTGCTTCTGTGGCTCTTGCAACTGAAGAAGCCATCAATCATGACACTATCCACAGATGTAACACAAAGATTTGTCACTGAAATACTATTTATTTCATGCTCTTATTTCAAGTTCTCTAGTAATTTTATGTGTTGTTTTTCAAAAATGCTCAGACTTCATTTTCTTCATATTGGACCAACTTTTGTCACTGACAACCCTGGGTAATGATAAACCTTTACTGTAGACTTAAGGCTCACCTTTAAGAAAGCTTTGAATCAGCAAACTGACACAACAAAAAATCAAACACCACATGTTCTCACTCAGGCAGGTGTTGAACAATGAGAACACATGGACACAGGGAGGGGAACATCACACACTGGGGTCTGTTGGGGGGGCAAGGGAGGGACAGCAGGGGGTGGGGCAGTTCGGGAGGGATAACATGGGGAGAAATGCCAGATATAGGTGATGGGGGGATGGAGGCAACAAATCACATTGGCATGTATATACCTATGAAACAATCCTGCATGATCTGCACATGTACCCCAGAACCTAAAGTACAATAAAGAAAAAACGGTGAAAAGAAAAAAAAATAGAAAAAGAAAGCTTCGAATCATTCAAAAAGTGTCCCATATGCTATTGAGCCCTATGAAGGTAGCCATTGAGAATCATCATTTTCTACTCACAATCTGATCCTTTCAGAGAAATTGTGCCAGTACCTTGATGGACTCAGTTAAATTCACATAATAGCTGCTTGGGAAATCAGTTTCTACCTCAAAATCATTACACTCTATGGTAAATATATGTAAACCACATGATATTATAACCCAAACAAATCCCAACTGAGGGACATTCTGCAAAATGCAAAACAAGTACTTCTCATAACTGTTAAGGTTATGGAAAGCTAAGAAGGTCTGAGAAACTGTCACAGCTAAGAGAAGCCTAAGGATACTGGACAATTAATTGTTATCCTGGATGGGATTCTGGAAGAGAGAAAGGATAGTAGGTAAAAACAAAGGAAATCAGGATAAAATGCAAACCTTAGTTAATGATATTGTATTAATTGGTTCATTAATTGTGACAAATGTACCATTTTGACTTAAAATGTTAATACTAGGAGAAAGTGGGCGTGGAGTATATAGAAACTTTCTGTACTATCTTCAATTTTTCTATAAATCTAAAAACTGTTCTAAATTTTGTTTAAAAATGTTTATTAAAAAGTAGCATCAAGCAAACAATCAAAAATAATCAGGCACCAAAAGAAACACGATAACATGAAAAATAGCATAAACAACAGATGAAAGAGGAGATCCAAAAAATTATAGAAATTAAGATTAAAAGCAATATCTATAATACAAATATCCTTAATATTTTCATGTAGATAAAAGCTGAGCTTGACTGAGCTTGAAAATGTTAGCAAGAAACTTGACACTACAAAATAGCATGACAGAAACAAATGGAAAACCTAGATCTGATTAGTTCAATAACCAAATTCAGGAATGCAATGAATAGGCTGAACAGCTGGATGAAATGGAAAATAGTCCATATTTTAAAAAACGTATCCAAGATGAGACAAATAGAAAGGAATAATGAAAAGTAAGTAAAGGCAAGAGATAGATGTAAAAGATACAGTAAGAAAATTTAACATATGTATAACCTGGATCACAGAAGGAAAATTAAGAAAAATGAAACAGAAAGGGCATTTGGGGAAATAAAAACTGCAAACATTCTAAAACTGATGACATGTATCAATCTATACATTTGGCGATCTCAAAGAATAAAAAAAATCAACACGACACATAATGATAAACTGAACATAAACAATGAAATAAAAGAAAACCTTTAAAAGCAGCAAGAAACAGCAAGAAGAAAAAAATTTTTTCAAAAGAGAAAGACTTAGACAATAATAACATATAGGTCAGAAACAGGGAAAATAAACTGTTCTAAGATCTACTAATTCAGGTTTTAATAAGTTAAGGATGAATGTTATAATTTCTAGGCTAATTACCAACAGACTAACAAAATAATATATAAACATCTGTGGGAAAATTGAGATAAAAATCAATCACCGCCCAAAAAAAAGTTTAAAAAGGAAAGAAAATTGAGAAAGAAGAGAAAAAACAGACCAAAAAAAGCATACAGGAAGATAGTAGATTTAAACACAAATACATCAGTTATTACATTGAATGTAAATAAATTCAGCATTCCAATTAAAAGGAAAAGATTCACAGGCTGAATTTGCAAAAAACAAATAGGCAGTGTACAAGTGACATACACAAAATATAAGGATACAGAATTGTTGAAAAAAAAATGATTGGAAGCTACACTATTCCAATAATAGCCATTAGAAAGCAGATGTATCTTTATTAACATCAAATATAATAGACATTTACACAAAAATATCATTAAACAATAAGTGATACAACAATTCTAGACTTACTTATACTATAAAACTTGGCCTTTAATATGCAAAGCAAAAGTGACAGAATTCAAGCAATTCATACATACACAAAAAACAAATCCAAATGGCCAGTAAACATTTTTAAAGGTGCTTAACTTCAACGACAACCAAAGAAATTAAGATTATAATGAAATACTGCTACACACCCACAAGAAGACCAAAACTAAAAAGACTGAAAATAAACAGTGTTGATAAAGATGAGGACCAAGTGAAATTCTTACACATTGCTGGTAGGTCTATAAATTGGTACACTTACTCTGAAAAATCATTTGGCATTATCTTAAATTTTAACATTAAAGTACATCTCATGATTATATTGTCCTATTTTATTATCCAAACAAAGACATTTTTGAGAGTGAAATGGGGCACTATAAATAATTACACCAGGACAATAGGTAACAACCAGGAATGAATCAAGCAAACCAGGATATGATGTCTCCCTACTATGATCCCACAATTCTCTTATCTCCAACAGAAATGCATGTGTTTATATATCAGGAGCAATACTGATAATAACTGAAAATCGGATTGAACCCCAATGTCTGTCTACAGAAGTAAATGTAATATATTCCCTGAGAGAAAGAAAGAGAACGAACAACACAGATGATATCTCATAAATATAATATTGAGCAAAAGCCAGGACTCCAAAGGATACATACTATAGAATTACATTAATACAAAGTTCAAAAACTAGAAAACAATATGGAGTTTGAGAATATAAACAAATGATAAAACTATAAATAGAACTAAGGAGGTAACAATCATACATGTTAGAAGTTATCTTCTAACATTTATAATGCTAGAAGTTCTTCTAACATGTATAATTGTTACTTCCTTAATTTTAGGGACGATAGGGAGGAATGAGCACTTTCAAGAGTGTAGAGGGTGTTTCTTCAATCACTTCATCTATGCTGTGTGGTGATAATATGTGAGTGTTCACATTGTGAAAATTCATGAGCTTTATATTTTCTTTGCTCTTCTGTATGTTTACTATATTTTTCAACAAAAAAAAAAAAATTTTTTTTTTTTTTTTTTAAAGAGAATACCAGATGCTAACCAAGGGAAGTACCATATAGTAACGTACAGAGGGAGCCGGGGCTGCCACTGCAATATACTGTATTCAAGCTGAACAAAGAAGGCTTTTGAACAACAATATCTCAGCTCTACTTTTGCTTAAAGGAGAAGTTGCAAAAGAAAAGCATTTGTAAGACAAGAACACCACTAGAAAAAAAGAAAAAATAACTCTACTAGAAAGAAAGAAATCTTGTGAGGCTTAATTCAATATTACACTGGAGCACTGAGAATCCCCCTCTCCAAAGTTCTTTACCAAACAAAACTATCAAAGAAATCTGTTTATAAAATAACCTGACCCTTCAGAATGGAACCCCACAGCCATGCTAGAATGAGACATAGGTGTGCTTTTCCCATCTTTCTGAAAAAACGGTATTATACCTTGATCTTTTCACTTGGGTCACTGCTAAATAAGATAAACCAAAGGAATGCAAAAAAATAAGTGACCGCTTCTCTTATATATCTCCCCTTCCATCAGCCTCAGACAAACCTCTGAAATTGTTCCAAGAGATGGTCCTATCAGTCTGTCATTTGCTAAGTAAATAGAACAGATTTGACCTAGGTCTTGATTTTATGAGTTTTATTTGTCTATTTTCAGCAGGAGGTATAATGCGCCAAATTGTTACTTCGTTTTCACTCTAAGGCTTAAACACAAATAACCATACATCTAAGTGTTGGACTGCACAGTACAGAACCACTTAAATCCCAGGAACATGTCACTTGTGTTAATGGCTTCCGCTAGGCTGTGAGGAAATGTTACTTGCATCTTGCTGACCACTTTGAATTGATTAAGGCAAAGGGGAATAAAGAGATCTCAAAGGAAAATTTACCCTTGTCTTAAAATGCATGAAATCAGCATGTTGAGGAGTTTAGAAACACATTTCATAACAGAATCTTCAAAGCCTGCAAGGGACAAATCCCCCATTAAAAATTAAATTAGTATTGTCAAGGACTCAGACAAGAAGTACTTTTGCTACAAAGGACATAAGTAGGACAAATGATAATGTCTAGATAAAGATCATAGAGTAAATAATACTATGCCAATATTTATTTTTGTTTTAATAAGTGCACTGTGATTATGTAAGAGATTGCTCTTGATTTTATTAAACATACACTGAAGTTTTAGCAGTAAATGGATATCACATTTGCAGCTGGCTCTCAAACAGTTTAGGAATAAAAAGCTTATTCAAATCTGTATCTGTAGGAAGAGAAAGAATACAAGAGAGGAGAAATGTGGTAAAATATTAACATTCAGGAAAGCTGGATGAAAGGTATAGGGGAATTTTTTGTACTATTTTTGCAACTTTTCTATAACCCTGAAATTATTTCAAAATAAAAAGTTAAAAGTCAATGAGCTCATGGGTCAAAGTCTAGAATTAGGAACCATTATGTGACTCTTTGATAAGAGGAAAGTATATAGGCTCAGACAATAAATAACTACGTCTCTGGACAAACCACTTGATTTTTCTGAATCTCAGTCACAGCATCTCTAATGAAAATGAGCTGATTAGATAGTGTTTGAGCACAATTCCAATCCTAAAATGTTATGGTTCAAGGTTTTATTTATGGTTCAAGGTTTTATTTGAACTGTCTAATTACCTCTCTCAAGGAATTATAGAAATCATGACAGCAGTTAACATTTAGTGAATACGAATTCTATTGCAGGCACCTTTCTAATTTATATATTATATATATATAATGTATATATAAATTATATAATGTATATAAATTATATATAATGTATAGATTTATATATATTATATATAATACATAAATTTATATACATTATATATAATGTATAAATTAGATTATATATATAATCTCATTTGATCTTCACAACAAACAAATTTGTAGGAACTGTTACCATCCTCATTTTGTAGAAGAAACTGGGGCATAGATACACAACAAAACATACCTCTGTTGATGCAATTGGTAAGTGGACAGAGCTGGGCCAAGAGCTTATGCTCACATTCTTTATACCAGGGATCATAAAACTTTTTCTGTAAGTGGCCACATGGTAAATATTTTAGGCTTTGCATACTACATAGGTTTCTGTCACATGTTCTTCTTTATTTTGTTTGTATAACTCTTTATAAAGATGAAAAAATTTTCTTAGCTCAGGAATTGGGCCAGATTTAGCATACAAGTTGACTGTTACCCTTACCTGACTCTTGAATGGGGACTGATCAGTCACCAAATGACATAACTAGAAAGGGACCTGAGTGATTAATTCATCTAACTGTATTATACAGATGAGACACTAAGATATCAAGTTATTTGCCCAAGGCCATGTTGGTCATTAGAGCCTGATCAAAGATTAAAACTCTAGTCTTCTGACTCCTCATTCAGTGCACTTGAAATCACAGAACAATCAATTTTAGATGCATACTGGAGAAATGTAAACTATGCTATTAACTTATGTTTTCATTTATGGCCACAAGCAATTGATGATCGACTTTAAATCAAGCTGAAATGTAAGACCTATATAAATGTTTTCAATGATAACAAATATTACACAATTAGGTAGTTAGCTATTGAAATTGATTCAAATTAACTCAATATTTTTGAGCAACTGCCATGTGTCTAACTAATACTGTAGGAGAACAAGAAGAACTCAGTAGAATCTGCCTTTAAAGGAAAGCCTCCTGGAAAAACACAAAATTGTGACCAAAAGACAAGAAATCAAGATTGGGAAATAATGAGGGCTGCAGCTATACTAGAAGTCTCTATGAGAAACAGAACTGCAGATAGAGCTTGAAGAAACAGGGTAAGCCCTTTGGAGAAGCCTTCTGCTTTGCAGTTGCATGGACTTCAACTGAGCAAGTATCAAACAAAGACTAAGTGAGAACAAAAGTTATGAGACATGGTGATTAAAAAGGCATTGCCTCTGTGCTCAAAGACCTTAAAATCTGATGAAGACCACACAATTTCACTTGCGAAACCTGTAGAGATTTGAACACACGTCTCATGGTATTTCTCCCAAAAGCTATTAACTTGACAGCTAACACAGAAGACACAATGATAACAAAGGAATGAAAACATGATTGCATAGGAAAATGGTGACTTGATTAACTAAGTTCTCAATAGGTACCTCCAAGGGAAGCTTTTCCCTGACTTCTCTACATGACTGTTCTCTCCGGGGCAGGAAGAACAGTGTTCATTTAGTAGAAAAGTCAAGTATCCAGCCCATTTGAGCCGAATCTGTTATCTTTGTGACTGTAAAATTTAATGACACATATTTGCTGTTTTGTTTATGAGTACAAACATCAGTTGAACATATTAATTTGTACCAAAGCAAACTTTAACTATCAAAGTGCATGAGCTTTATTTAATCTTACTCTATTCAAAACTTTATCCTAAAATTATAAGGTATCATAATGCCGGCTATAAAACTGATGTGATATCGAATTCACTTGAATATTTACCAATAGTTCATACCTGCATATTACTGTCAAATTCTTATATGCTTACCATAGTTCTTGTAAGCTATTGATGTGATACCAATATTTTTACATAGTGGCACCAGGAGCTAAAATAAGACAGATAATCTGGTGGGCAATAGAGGAAAGGGAGGAAAAAGTTTTAAGTTCTTTGAAAAGACTTGAAGTATTAAAGTCTCTCACTATTAAAGTCTGAAAGTAAAATTCAAAAATAACTAAATGACAATTAGAACATACAGGTTTTGGTTTTGGATATGCTACTAATAAGATATGAGATGGTGAAAAAGTAACTTCTTTGACTTTCAATTTTTTTATATGAAAATGAAGGGCTGGATGAAATTACCTCTAAAGGCCCCTAAATTTAACTCTATCATTCAATGGATTACACATATTTCACTGTAAATATAAAAACTTATGTCATGTATTTTAATTGATACATAAGTGTACATATTTATGAAATACATGTGATTTTTTAATATATGCATACAATGTGTAATTATCAACTCAGGGTAACTGGGGTATTCATCGTCACAAATATTTACCATTTATTTATGTTGAGAACATTCCAAACCTTCTCTTCTAGCTATTTTGAAATACACAATAAATTATTCTTAATTATAACATTGTACTGTGCTATTGAACACTAGTTCTTATTCCTTCTATCAAACTAACTGTTTAAATGGAAGCAAAACGAGGAGGCAAGAAAGAGCACAAGGCTGGGACTTAGAAAACCTGACTACTAGTCCTGACTCTGTTGTTCACTAGCTTTGTGACTATATACAAACAACTTAACATTTCTGGACCTTAATCTCTTAAATTGATATTCTCTGACCAGCCAGAGCCCCTATAGGATATCCATATCCAATCTTGCCCTTTTTCCAGACAGTATCTTTTGAATGAGACTTGCACTCCCTCATTCTCTCTCCCCTACGCTTTGTCTAAACTTAGTCATCCGGCTTCTCTTTCACTCAAGTCTTATTTCCTATAATAGAAAAAACTTAATCTTACCATTATGAGAATGTGGGTTACTGAGACAAAGTTGTTCCATTTCAGTTGGATCTTTCTCTGTATTCTTAATGATAATGTTAACATAATGACCTTAAATTGTCATACACTTTGAAATATCTCATTTAATCTTCCACAAAATTCTATTAGGCAAATACTACTATTATTTTTATTTTATATGTGAGAAAGTAAGTTCAATGACTAAATTCACACAGCTATTACATGGTGGAAGAAGGATCTGAAAACAAGTCTGTCTGACTAGCCTTCTTAGTAGTGTTTGTAGATTCAGAGCAAGTTGGTGACAGAAAGGTAATAGAACATGTCACAAGGGACAGGTTCTCTGGAAACCCCAGGCACATCAGAAGTAGTTTCAGTTTACTTCCCTTAAGAAAATATCAATAATATCAACAAACATATGAAAAAAGTGCTCATGATGACTGGTCATTAGAGAAATGCAAATCAAAACTACATTGAGATACCATCCCACGCCAGTTAGAATGGCGATCATTAAAAAATCTGGAGACAACAGATGCTGGAGAGGATGTGGAGAAATAGGAACACTTTTACACCGTTGGTGAGAGTGTAAATTAGTTCAACCATTGTGGAAGGCAGTGTGGCGATTCCTCAAGGACCTAGAAATAGAAATTCCATTTGACCCAGCAATCCCATTACTGGGTATATATCCAAAGGATTATAAATCGTTCTACTATAAGGACACATGCACACGAATGTTCATTGCAGCACAGTTTACAATAGCAAAGACCTGGAACCAACCCAAATGTCCATCGATGATAGACTGGACCAGGAAAATGTGGCACATATACACCATGGAATATTATGCAGCCATCAAAAATGATGAGTTCATGTCCTTTGTAGGAACATGGATGAAACTGGAAAGCATCATTCTCAGCAAACTGACACAAGAACAGAAAATCAAACACCGCATATTCTCACTTATAGGCGGGTGTTGAACAATGAGAACACATGGACACGGAGGGGAGCATCACACACTGTGGTCTGTCGGGGGGAAAAGGGGGAGGGACAGCGGGGGGTGGGGAGTTGAGGAGAGATAGCATGGGGAGAAATGCCAGATATAGGTGATGGGGAGGAAGGCAGCAAATCACACTGCCATGTGTGTACCTATGTAACAATCTTGCATGTTCTTCACATGTACCCCAAAACCTGAAATGCAATATATATATATATATATATATATATATATATATAAAGAAAATATCAATAATAATTCTAGAACTTAGGCCTAAGCAGTTACTTTGTCACCTATGCCTCCAGTCTGTATTTTCCAATCAATATGGCAGCTTCAACAACAATGGATATTCCTAGTCTAACACAAAGCAGTGGTGGATCATGATGGCCTTTAGAAACAGAGTGAACTAGGCAGCCACATAATGGAACATCCATCAATTAAAATGGAAGGTTCTAGCCAGTGCAGCATTTGGAAATTAAAGAAAACCACTGAGCATGTGGTGAGAGGTACTTGATCATTCCCATCTAATGTATGCATTTAATCATCTTCCCAGCTGGGCCACACACAGTGGACACAGTAGAGAGGGTCTCTTGTTTGTGGAGGAACATTGTACCCTGTGGTATCACTCTTCATCAAAGCAGTCACTGCCAGACATTTGTTACCTCTACAGCCCTCAGGAGTTGCTCCTGAACATCTATTAATACAGAATTCGTCTTAATTGATTTCTTGCTTGTTTAAATAAGCGTGTAATACCTAAAATTGCAAGTATCATTCTCAGTTTATCACTTTCATGGTATACTGGAAAATATACTGAGCTAGCAATCAGAAAGCTTTAGTTCTCTCTAGCCATGCTGTAAACTGGCTGGGTAACTTTGGGTAAGTTATTTCTTCTCTCTGAGTCTCAGTTTCCTCTTCCAAAAGAGAAAAGAGATTCAACATCTTTCAAATTTCTTGGGAAGGTTTCCCCATTATTTTATATATGTAAATTTATATATATTATTTTTATTATATATGTTTTATATAAATATTTTATTGTATATTATATATTTATATGTATGTATAATATATAATAAAATACATATATATAATATATAATACATATAAAATATATATAATAAAATATATAATAACTTGCTGACACAAAGAGATGTCTGTTCGTGGTGTTCAACTATAAATCCACTTCCCCCAACACATACATGCACATACATACATGAACATATTTTATTATATATATTATATAATTACATATATATATTGTTTTATAGATACATGTCCTTTCCTTATTCTAGAATCCTGCCCTCTATGGATGAAATGCAAACTTGACATTCAAGCTTCTATATGAGATTCACATGTACTCTATAAATATGTATAACTATTATGTATCAATTTAAAACAAACTAAAACCTAAATCTAAAAAATTCTCAAGCTTCTATATGATTCAACCTAACCTTGCTTGTCCATTTCCCAAGTTTTTCATCTCCCATATTTTCTTAGAAACACATTGTCTGCCATATATTTGTCAAGACAGATGCTCTACTTTTTTCGCACATGTGTTATTTCCATGGCCATGCCTTCATTTAGTCCCTTTTCCCAGCCTAAATGTCTGATATGCTCCAAAACCTGTCCCATCCTTTAAGGTCCAGCTCATTCTTATAGTCTCAAGGAGCCTTCCCTTCAGGGAATAAAAAAGAGAAATAATAGTTAAATGACCCCTAGTGCAGAATGTGTTCAGAACCCTATATCTACATCTACCTATATGTACATAATGAGGTGTTTGTAACTCAACATTCTGAGAGTCTACAGCAAAAAGTAAACAAATTATAATTGTAGACACATTGTATATGGTGATACCCTGATCTCACGAAGTTTCCTAAAGATAAAATAATATACTTTTAAAACATGAGACATATGTCTTCTTTTGAAAAGTGTCTGTTCATATCCTTTGCCCACTTTTGAAAGGGTTTGTTTGTTTGTTTTTTTCTTGTAAATCTGCTTTAGTTCTTTGCAGATTCTGGATATTAGCCCTTTGTCAGATGGGTAGATTGCAAAAATTTTTTCCCATTCTCTTGGTTGCTGGTTCACTCTAATGATTGTTTCTTTTGCTGTGCAGAAACTCTTGTTTAATTAAATCCCATTTGTCTATTTTGGCTTTTGTTGCCATTGCTTTTAAAGTTTTAGTCATGAAGTCCTTGCCTATGCCTATGTCCTGAACGGTATTGCCTAGGTTTGAGGCCAACAAACATGAAAAAATGCTCATCATCAACTCGTAGAGAAATGCAAATCAAAACCACATTGAGATACCATCTCATGCCAGTTAGAATGACGATCATTAAAATATTTGGAGACAACAGATGCTGGAGAGGATGTGGAGAAATAGGAACACTTTTACACTGTTGGTGGGAGTGTACATTAGTTCAACCATTGTGGAAGACAGTTTGGCAATTCCTCAAGGATCTAGAAATAGAAATTTCATTTGACCCAGTAATCCCATTGCTGGGTATATACCCAAAGGATTATAAATCGTTCTATTATAGACACATGCATATGTATGTTCATTGGGGCACTGTTTACAATAGCAAAGACCTGGAACCAATCCAAATGCCCATCGATGATAGACTGGACAGGGAAAATGTGGTACATATAGACCATGGAATACTATACAGCCATAAAAAATGATGAGTTTGTGTCCTTTGTAGGGACATGAATGAATCTGGAAGAACAGAAAACCAAACACCATATGTTCTCACTCATAGGCGGGTGTTGAACAATGAGAACACATGGGCACAGGGAGGGAAACATTACACACTGGGGTATGTTGGGTGGTGAGGGGCTAGGGGAGGGACAGCGGGGGGCAGGGAGGTTGGGGAGGGATAACACTGGGAGAAATGCCTGATGTAGGTGACAGGGGGATGGAGACAGCAAACCACCATGGCATGTGTGCACCTATGCAACAATCCTGTAATATCTGCACATGTACCCCAGAACTTAAAGTACAATAAAAAAAAAGAAACATGAGATGACTAACCTTGAAATCCTCTTGAATTTTATACATCTATAAGAATACTAGGCTACAGTTATAATATTCTTCTTAGACCTTGGACATCATAAAACACCAGAGTTATAAGGATTTCTAGAAGTTATCAGGTCAATATTCCCACTTAATTTGGGAGCCCCTTGATAGATAGTCTTTTTATCACCGCTTGATGTCTCCTTAAACAAGTACAGGGACAGAAAACTCATTACTTCACAAGATAGCTCACAAAACACCTATGATTTATTCAATTTATTAGTTCATCCAATATATAATTATTGAGAACCTACTATGTACCAGCACTGTTTACCATAAGACAGAGACACAGTGGTAAACAAGACAAATGAGGTCTTTACTCTCATGGAGCTTTCATTCTATTTGTAAGGAAATAAATAGCAAGCTAGTAAATAAGTATAAAAATAAGACAATTTCAGACAGTGATACATATAGTAAAGTAATAAGATTATGAGATCAAAAAGAAAAAAACAGTGGGAGGTGTAGGGGCTAATTTTATTTATTTATTTATTTATTTATTTATTTATTTTGTGAGAGTCTCTCTCTTTTGCCCAGGCTGGAGTGCAGGGGCACGATCTCAGATCACTGGAACCTCTACCTCCTGGGTTCAAGCAATCCTCCCACATCAGCCTCCCGAGTAGCTGGGATTACAGGCACATACCACCATGCCCAGCTGATTTTTGTATTTTTAGTATAGATAGGGTTTTGCCTTGTTGGCCAGGCTGGTCTCAAACTCCTGACCTCAAGTGATCCGCCCACCTCGGCCTCTCAAAGTGCTGGGATTGTGGGTATGAGCCACCGTGCCCGGCCGAGGCTAATTTTGGATTGATCGGTTAGGAAAGACATTTCTTAGGAGACGGCATTTGAACTGAGACATGAATAACTAAAAGGAGCTAACTATGCAAATATTTTGGGAAACAGTGTTCCATGGAAGAAAAGGAAACAGTAAATACAGTCCTGAAATAGAAGTGGGCCTGATGTGCACAAAGAACAGTAAGGAGGCCAATGTGGCTTGGCTACAGTGAGCAAGGGGAAGTGGCAGAAATGAGGTGAAAGAAACAGACAAGCCAATCACGTGGGACCTTGTAGGTCATGGTTAAGAACTTGCTTTTTATTCTCAAGGCAATGGAAAATTCTGCCTTCTGGGATGATACATACCAATGCTATCCCTGTTCCATGTGACAGCTCTTTACATATTTGAAGACACTGCTTATATCACCCTTAAGTCTTCTCTTATGCAGTCCAAAAATCGACAACTTCTCCAACAACTTCTCCTAGATGGTTTTCAGATTCCTCACTATTTCCATTTTCCTGGTGATGTTGGGCTGCCATAACAAATAACCATAGACTGGGTGGCTCAAACACCAAACATTTATTTCTTACAGTTCTGGAGGCTGGAACTTCTAAAATCAAAGTACTTGCAGATTCAATGTCTGATGAAAGCCTGGTTCCTGCTTTGCACAAGGCTGTCTTCTTGTTGTAGCCTCACGTGGCAGAGAGTGAGATTATCTCTTATATGTCTCTTTTTATAAGGGTACAAATCCCATCTATGAGGACTTCACTCTCATAACCTGATTACCTCCCAAATGTCCCATTTCTAAACACCATCACAATAGAGATTCAGATTTCAATGTATGAATTTGGGGGAGAGAACACAAATATTCAGTCAATAGCATCCATTGTCTCCTTCTGGTCATGCTCCAGTTTGCTACGTCCTTCCTAAACTGGATAGTGACATATATTAGATGAAAAATAAATGTTACCTGAAGGAGTTAATAAACAACATATCTAGCTCAATGTAAAATACAGTAGGATTATTTCTTTCATTGTACTGGACATTATGGTTTTACCATTATAATCCAAATAGCATTTGTATTAAAGGTTCTAAGCTTCATTTCTCAAGACATTGGAAGCCTGTATTATGTATGTCAAAGGTGGCATGGAAGCTGATTTTTGCTGGTATATGGAACAGCAACTTCATCTGTGGACTCTCATCAGTTTTGCTTCAAAAGATGTTGTCCTCATTGCTCAACACATGGACACAGGTAGGGGAGCATCACACACTGGGGTCTGTTGGGGGGAAAAGGAGGAGGGACAGCGGGGGGTGGGGATTTGGGGAGAGATAGCATGGGGAGAAATGCCAGATATAGGTGATGGGGAGGAAGGCAGCAGATCAAACTGCCATGTGTGTACTTATGCAACAATCTTGCATGTTCTTCACGTGTACCCCAAAACCTAAAATGCAATTTAAAAAAAAGATGTTGTCCTTCAGTTGGGGCTTGGTCACATAACTTCTTTCCATAATTAAATGTTAGCAAATATGACATAAGGAGAGTGTTTGTTTCAATATTTTTACTCTATTAGACCTCTACCATTACCATATGGACATATCTCTGTTAATCTGCTAGGGAGATGCAAGAGAATGTGGAGAAGAGCTAACTTATCCAAGCTGAAGTTATCCTAAACAAGTTAGCCCCCAGGTGACCCATAGGTTATTGCAGATGCATGAGTAAGACCAGACAAGACTAAAAAAACTGCTAGACCAACTCCCTGGCTAACAAGGAATAATATATAGTTGTTTAAAGTCACTAATTTGTAAGATAGTTTATTATGCAGCAATAACTTGCTGATGCAAAGAGCCATCAGTTCGTGGTGTTCAACTATAAATCCCCTTCCCCCAACACATACATGCACGTACATACATGAACTAGCCAAACAGTTCAAACTTTGGTGCATCAGTTTTAGAAGGTTTTAGACAGTTATTCTAAAACATCACAGGCACAATGGGGTTTTGTATCTACATAACATTGTTCTTATTCATTTAGTTACCTAAATATCGCAGCCTCTCTTGGATTCAACTGAACCCTATTCTGTGTAACACAGAAACTGCAGAGTATGCAAAATGCCAGCTCAACCAAAACCAAAAACAAATGTATGCAATGTCTATACCTGCTTAAAATGTGCTTTTCCTCTATTTTCCCTAAGAACTATATGAAACAATGGGCCAAATGCAGAGCAAAAATGATTTCTTGGTAGATCTGGGTTTCCTATTATGTCTAATGTAATAGAAAAGATATTACCACTATGCTTAATCTTCCTGCAGTTGACTTGCTGTAAATTGCTATAGTAAAGTAAAAGAAAATCATTATTAGGGTTCAAAAATACACATTGGTTTAAGTAAAGCTTATGTTAATCTGCAGGCATTATACACCTAAAATCTCATTTACAATTCCCAATAACTTGTCAGGGCTTATTAGATATTTGTATATTTGGATTTACACAGCTTAATATATTTTTCTTTTAGTTGTTTATATACTTTGTCTCATTGGGTGGGAAAGTAATTTAGGACAAATTAAATATAATCTTTTTGCCAGAAATGTATGTGGACTGAAATAACTGACTTTTTAAAATCTGTATGCTACAAGAAAACAAAATAGCTCCATCTTGAAGGTCCTTTCTGGCTATAAAAATTTGAATGTACCATACAGAAATAAGGACAGGTGTTCTTAAATATCTTGGGGAATACTACATGCATTTTAAAATCTGGAATCTTAGAATCACATAGAGCTGCAGGGATATGATGCTAAAAGAGGCTCTTGAGAAGGGGTTAGAAGTTGATAAATCAGTAATTAGAACAAAAATCTGCAATGTGGAAGCAGCTACCTAGGCTAATTCTAGAACCTTCCTGCCACAGTTTGGTGAATGCTGGAAAAACTTCAGGCAAGAGGATGTAGTAAAGATGAGGACATAATTCTACTTAATATTCTGTCAGGCATAATGACTAGCCTGGTTCCCTAAGCATTACCCTACACTTCCTGCAAGCTCAGTCCTAGAACCCAAGGCAAGATTTAAGAACCCTAGTTTAGTACTCAAATGCCCCATAATTAAAGCACCTTTACTACTAGTCATGTTCTGAGCACATGCCCCATTCTAGTAACTGAACTTTTTGCTAAACTTCTCTAGCCTCAGTTTTCTCACTCCCTCCAAAAATGAGATGGCATGAAATTTAAATGAGATAATGCAAGTATTTAACATATAGTTAGCATTTGATAAAGTCACTTGCTGCTACCTTATTTCTATTATCAATGTTGTGCTGGTAAACTGGCTTTCCAACTGGGAAGAGAGGCCTGATCTATAATATTTGCTCATTCCCATGGTGCAAATACTCCTACCATAGCTGATAGCAAACAATCAACATGAATTCACTGACAGTAAAGTTAGGAAGATAAGTATCCGCAGTTAGCTCTCACAAGCCAGGATGAGCCGGCTCCACCAGATCACCGCATGACCAAAACTCTACCTTATAACCTACTTCAAGTAATTTCCCCTATTGCTTCCTCCTGTATCTTAATACTAATAATTCTAATACATTGGCCCTATTTTGCTCTCAAACTAAAGTCCCATTCCTTATACCCAGAAGTAACCCCAGAACTGACCCAGAACATGTTATCATCCCTCTCTGATCTGACAATGTCATCAGTTCTCTCTTATTTGAAAATCTCTTTGCTCACCTGAGTCTTGGCATACCACTTGCACCCAGAATTTTTATCATCATGTGACATTTTTCTGTCACACTATTCTGTTCTAGAGGGACTTCTCTAATTAAATTCATCTTCTTGAGCTGTCACCATCTTCTAATTATGGGATGGTTACAGTTCTGTCTGTGCCAGAGTCAGGGCCTATTGAAACAGAGGTATAGTTTATGACCAAGAACCAAAGAACTCACTATCCATGGAAATAAAATTTATACCTTTGGTCTAACCAGCACTGTATTTTCTTTATCTGGATACCAAACGCTACTTCTAGGTGCTAATGGTGGAGTAGGGCCACCAAAAACATACCAGGGGTTTCAGGATGCTATGGACACAGCCCATTCATAAAGTAAAGAGGGGTAGCATACATTTAATGAACAACTCACAACATACAATCATACCCAAACAGTGAACTCTGGAGTTGGTCCATCATATAGAATAAATAAGTTCCAATCATTTGCTCATACTCTTATATGGCTATTAGGTATGTCACTGGTAGCTGGAAAAGCTGGCAGCAAATTGAAGCAATTATCTATGCAAGTGAGCAAGTGATCCAATTATGTGTATCATTATGACACAGCATTAATGCTGATAATGATGATAAAGATGATCCCATAATAACTGAGCCAGACAAGAGAAAAGAGTAATTCGATTGGGAAAGCATTAAGCCACCTAGAGCATCTGTGGGCAACTGAAAGCGCTTGGCTGTTCACACGATAGGGATGAGAGAGCAGAGCAAAGGACTATGCCAGTGAATTTTATATTGTATTAACTAGAAAGCATAGACCTTATATAGATTATAAAATAAGGAAGAAGTAAGACAAAATGAAATTCATGCAGAAGGAAATGTGAATCTGATCATGCATAGTTTTGTTTCAAAAATTCCCAAGATCTCATTATTATCTTATGCTATGAGTTTACCCCTTAACTGTAACTGTGTGGAAATGCTGAGTGAGTAAGACGCTTGTGGATTTCTTTCCCTTGTGGGGATGTATGCATATGTCCAGCCTGGAGCATATCTCTCAATACCCTACATTAAAAGTGATAAAGCTCATCAAGGTCTGCATAAAAAGAAGGCTCTTGTAGAAACACGATGAACAAGTCTCACCAAAATCATCCAGCTTCTCCTATATACATTACAATTTACTGTTTGCACATGTCCAATCTCCCTCTTCATTTTTCTAGCTAACCACCTTAACCCTAAGGCTGAATCATTCACTTGCCTGCTCATTCTTTTATCTATCTTATCATTCATTAAATAATCATTATTGAGCATCTACTATATGGTGGGCACTAGGTGTTTTGAATTAAATATATATACACATCTGTGCATATATGACAAGGTCTATATCCTCAAATCACTCACAAATCTAGCAAGAACCATAGGTAAACAGCCAATCATAAAAGAATAAGAAGTTTTATTTTGGTGTTATCCTGAGGGTAAAATAGGAGCTCAGAAGAGAAATAAATCAGACTAGAAGAGTCAGAGGTTTTCTGGAGGAAATAACATCTGAGACAAAGGACAGGTAGGAGGTAACTAAACAAAGAAACCACAGTGAACAAAGCAAAACCCTGTTCCCCTGGATCTTCAGTGTAGGAAAATACATATAATAAAAATAATATTTGTATACGAATGCATTGTTTAATAACTAGTGTAAAAAGTAGATTAGGGTGTAAAAAGAGAGTAATGGGGTGCTTTATTTTCTTATTCTTTTTTCTTATTTTTGGGGTGCTACTTTATATAGGATTTTCAGAGATACCCAGCTGAAATATATGAGCAGATTTGAATGACATGAAGAAGCAAGATGTGTGGATATCTGAGGGAAGAAAGTTCTTAGCTCTGAGACAAGAGCATGTTTAAAGAGTTAAAGGATCAACAGAAAAAGCAGTGTAGCCGAAGTTGAGTGAACAAAGATAAGAGAAATGGAAACTTAAAACAGAAAGTAAGTCAAAAAGAGATCATATGGGACCTTGACATAGAGTTTATTGTTTTGGATTTTTCTGGAACCTCAGATGTACAGAACTAAAATAATCATAATTCTTATTTCAAGTTATACTACCATTGACTTATAAATCATCATTTTTATCTATTTATTTTAATGTCCTAATAAAGATCCACGAACCCACTGTCCAATTCCCAAACTAGAATATTATCTGTGTTCCTCCAATATACAATAACCTACCGCCCCCAGAAGTAACCACTGTTCTGAATTTTATATTTATCATTCTCTTCCCTTTATATTCATTTTATCTCTTTATTTATATTTTCCTTTCAAATATTTTGCTTTTGAATTTTACAAAAAGTTATTGCATTGCATGCTGTCTTTTGAGTCTTGCTTTTTTTCACTCAGCCCTGTATTACTAAGGTTCATTCATGTTGTTGTTTATAGCTGTAGATTGTTCATTTTCATTGATATATTCCATTATGTGAACATTTCACAAGTAATATACTCATTCTCTTGTTAATGATTATTTTGGTATTCCCAAGTTTCTGCTACTATAAACAATTCCACCAAAAACAGTCCAGTACATATCTCCTTGGGTAGATATGCTAAAATTTTTCTTGGAATACATCTAACATCGCTGATAGGTGATAGAATGTGCAAATGTTCAACTTTGAAAGATATCAGGTTGCTTTCCAAAGTAGTTACATCAAATTAAATTCCCACCAACAATGTATGAGAGAACTCACATACTCCACATCCTATCTAAAACTTGGTATTGTCAAGTTCCGTAAACTGTACCTGTCAAATAGATGTAAACTGATATACAATTGTAGTCCTTATCTGTATTTCCCCAACTATAAGTGAGATTGTGTTATCTTCTCATATTTTTATTTACTATATATGTTTCCTTTTTCCCAAAGCACCTAGTTCTTTTTTTCCCCCATTTTTAATTGGGCTATTTTTTTTTTTTTTGTCCTGTTAGTTTGTAGGATTTCTTCATGTATTCGTTATACTAAGGTTTTTTGATTACATGCATTACAAATACGTACTTGTCTCCCAGTATGTACTTGTCTTTCAACTTTGTTTATGGTATTTATTGATGACCAAAGTATTTTTAATTTTGGGGGTGAAGTCAGCAAGATGGCAGAATAGGACCTTCTGACACTTGTCCCATTGCGGAAATGTAAATTTGAACAACTATCTATGCCTGAAAGTAGCTTCAAATGAGCTAAGCAATCCAGGTGAGGAATTACAGTATCTGGCTATACCACAGAAATAAGAAAAAATGCATTAAAGTAGGTAGGGAAAACAATTTCACATTAGCCATTTCACCCCACACCAAAACCAGCCACACCAAAACCAGCCACACCATATGGAGAGAGATACCTTCCATACGGTGAGCGGAGAGATACCTTCCATATGGTGAGTGGAGAGTAAAGTAAGTACCTGACTTTGCCAGGAACTCAAGCAACAGGCTCACATCAGTGAAATCCAGCCCACAACCAGCCCCCATAGTCCTAGTCTCAAGGCCCACTCCTGTGCCAGGTCTGCCTTTGTGGACCCAGACTTCAGTATGATCCCATAGATACAGGATCCAAGATTCAGGTTGTAGGTCCACCCTTAGTGAAATCGAGTACTATTCCAGCTGACCCCCAGGAACCCAAAATCCAAGCCTTTTCCAGCAGACCCAAGTTTCAAGCTCATCCCTGAAACAGGACATCTTGATCAATGGCATAGCCAGAGAAAAGATAGGGAGATACATTTTTATTTGCTTTGGTGGGAGTAGGGAAAGGAGAACAAGGAGCCAGGTTAGTTTTGTTAGGCCTAACTCTGGTCTTCCAAAGCTATAGAAAACTTTTGTAATTACCAGACAAGATATCATATGTCACTCTCCACTGTAAGAAAAGTAGGTGATACAGTTGCAAATAAAAGACTAATCATTTAAGAACAATTCTCCCAAGAAAAGGTAATCTCATCATGACCAAAACATTCACAATAAAGTGATAGAAAAAATGTGCAATTCTAACTGCCCCACCTATGTATATCTCTAAAAATTGCTTATTCCTAGACTCCTCATTGCAGTGACATTACCTTTTTACCTGTGGCTGAATTCCCTGATACCAATCGCTCATCTGGATGGCAGTGTGTTGCCTATCACTATACTTGTTTGACACCATACCTGTTAGACACCAGACAGTTCTGTCTTGTTGACACTTGCTACATACCACTGGAGTCCAGTTCCATCTTTTAGACCATCTTGCTTCCCCTAGTCATGGCTGACTCTTTTTTTTTTTATACTTTTTATTGCATTTTAGGTTTGGGGGTACATGTGAAGAACATGCAAGATTGTTACATAGGTACACACATGGCAGTGTGATTTGCTGCCTTCCTCCCCATCACCTGTATCTGTTATTTCTCCCCATGCTATCCCTCCCCAACTCCCCCCCCCCCGCTGTCCCTCCCCTTTTTCCCCCCGACAGACCCCAGTGTGAGATGCTCCCCTCCCTGTGTCCATGTGTTCTCATTGTTCAACACCCGCCTATGAGTGAGAATATGCGGTGTTTGGTTTTCTGTTCCTGTGTCAGTTTGCTGAGAATGATGGCTTCCAGGTTCATCCATGTCCCTACAAAGGATGCAAACTCATCGTTTT